>LAPY01006832.1:0-15486 GCA_000970635.1 Eragrostis tef
TCTTGAGCTAGTTAGAGACCCTACCTTTCTAGTGTAGTTACCTTTTTGTTATCTTGATCACTAGTTTGGTTAGGACAAACTTTCTCCTTAGTGTGCTTACTCGCTTAATCTATCTTGTCTAGGAGTTGTGTGGGAGAAATTGTTAGAATTGCTAGAAATAGTTTAAGACCGATTCACCCTCCTCTCGGTCACAAGATCCTTTCACGTGTGCCATGTGAGCACCTGTATAAGGCCTCCAAAATCCCGAGGCCCCAAAATTTCCACTCCATCTAGAGTTAGAAAACGGTTGCAAAAGGGCCAGTAGCCTAGTAGTTACAAGAGACTTAGTAGCACCTCAGGTCCTAGGTTCGACTCTTCGTATAGGAGCAAATTTTATAGGATTTAATGGCATTGTGCCTTTTGTGGTAGACAGTGTTCCTCTTGACAACGAAGCACCAGTGGTGATTTCGTCAATCTCGAGAATTTGTCAGAACAACTATTCTTGCCTCCTCAAACATGCGGCGTGGCGGAGCCAAACAACTAATGAGAGTGATTTGGACCTCGTACGAACCATTTAAAAGTTCAGGGACATGAATGTGCAAATTAAAAGTTCAGAGACCTAGATGGCATCCCTTGAACAAGTTCGACCGACCATACACTTCACCCTAAAAAAAATTGTATAAAGCACAACATTCAGTATAAAGAAGGAACAGGTTTATTAATGTGTTGTCAGCGGTGCTATATGATTATGCATTCTCTCTATGATGCTTCTGGCAATCGAGCAACCAGTGGAACCGAATAATTCATTATGAACTAATTGGAACCAGAGACAACGAACATACATGGGCCCCAGAGGCCAGAACACACTGGAATCCCTGGATGGCCGAGGTGTTCAGTCACGGTCCGGCTAAAATGGCAACGAAACCGGTAGATCTGGGATGTGTGGATGTACTACGTTGCTGTTTGGGCTACAGGATTACTGTTCATCCGCAAATGTGGAGCCCTGGAGCGCTCCGCTGGTTTCTTCAACCAGGCACTGAACAGCCCTAACCGCCATGTCAAAAGAGTGGTTCTTAATTTGGAAGAAAACAATTGAGTACAAATTATTGTAAGCGCTAATTGGTTGTCATGACCATTTCTTGTGGATATTAATTCCTCCCGACATTTCGACAACGAATGGTCCTTGTTCTCTGCATGCATTGGAGAATAACTGTTAGTACATCCATGTTTGAAAGAGTCTAGCGAGTAGCTCAGTCCACCGCTCATGAAATTTGCCTGATGCCCATAAATAGTCATCCATAAGTGAACGCAATTCGGCATCACTTGTTGCCCTTACATTGTATCAGACACCTCATCCGAGACCTTTTTTTTTCTTCATTTTATCAGCCATGAGTGAGCCATAGCCAGCCCATTCCTACCATGGGACTTTCAGTATCTCCCCTGTCTCTCTCACCTCGAACAGTAGTGCTGATCTGACTAGATCCTCGACTGCCGCTCATCACCTCTCCCAGGTGATCCATAGCATCAACAACAAGACTCTTGCCATAGTTATGGGCCTTGAAATCTAGTGTGTGGGGAACTAGAGTCTTGATGTTGACGCTGTGGATCACCTAAGTGAGGAGATTGGATATTGTGAGATCATGTGCGAAGTTTTTTCTTAGTGGTTAACACTAAACATGGCATTGCAAAGTGATTTCTTTCATGCCGTACAAACTGCACGCAGCACTTTGAGATGTTCGTGATAGTGTTTTGGCACCCATGCAACAAGGTGCATGTGTGAGTAGTGTTGTGGATTGATTTTAACACAACTCAAAGACCTGTCTTTGTACACGCTTTTCTCATGTGCAGGTATTACTAGAGGATGAATGTTGATGCAGGGATCAGTGTCACGTTGAGGTGATTTTTTTTTTGCGAGGGACGTTCAGGTGAAATTGCACAGAAGGAACTGAGGTACTGGGTGCCAAGTTATGCGAGAAGCTAAGGATAGAAATAATCATGTAAATATTATTATGTGCATCGCAGCGTAAGTGATTGGTAATCGTTGCAGGTAAACGTGCAGGAGGTCTACCTTGGAGCAAGGGTGCAGCTGTAGGTTGGTAAGATGTTGCCACGGTGTATGAATTCGGATGTTGCATTAGTACGGTGCGACATTTAAATAGTTGCTGATCTCGTGCGGCGTCGCATGTCGCGCTGTACGAGCCCATGATGCTATAGTGTGTGCGGTGTGGAAGTGCGGTACATGTACGACATATTGATATTGCACGACGTCTGCTGTCGGTCAGTGTGGCTCCAGCCAGATTATTCGGTGGATGCGTGGTGCCTGCCTACCTTAACTACGTATTGGATGAAAGAGAAATGGATATGACTCAATTTAGAACCGTGCTATTTCATATTGGGGCATTGGCGTTTCTACCCCTGGTTTTAATTTTAATTGCGATTTTACCTCTCGTTTTTCAACTTTGCGATTTTACTCCTGAAATTTCAAAACGAAGACAAAGTTTGCCCCCCCCCAAGGGAAAATCGTCAAATGATAACAAATTAAAACTGAGCTATGAATAATGAGTAAATGATCTGTCAGGATGTGGATGAGGAGAAACAACTTCATCTGAATTTTAAGGCTAAGATGGACGCATGCCCTTCTGGATGGGTGCCCTGCCTAATATGTTACCAGAAGCGTGGAAAGACTACTCCTATGGACGTCACATTCGTAAGTTCTTTTCTTTGTTCTCTGTTTATACAGATTTTACAAGAAGTAAAAAAAAATGCACTAAGTGCCAAAGTGTTAGGTGTTTCAAATGTTTTGCCTTGGATTCTAGCTGACAACGTCTAATTGCATCTGTGTTGCTTTTAGCTTCCAGGCCACTGCAAAACATTTCACCCTGGAAACATCAAATGTTCCAAGCAAGGATGCCATGTCAGGGCTCGTAACAGGGGGGACATCGGGAAGCACGAGATATACTGCCATGGGTAAAGATGGGAGCATGGGGCGGCTGTTGGAACCATCTAGCACTAGCTGCTTACCCCTGATGCACCAGCGGACATGAACTATTCAATCACGTGTGAAACTGCTGCTTGTGTGAGCCATGCTTGCAGCTAAAGCCCTGCTAGTGTGTATGCTGTTAATAGAATCTAGGGGTTCCTCAATACGAGATACATTGGTTCGTTTTGGCGGCTGACAAAGAAGGAAATAATTAATTTTATTCAAAAAGCAATAATGTGCACCAGTTTTCTATGTTCATGCATTTCTCAGTTCGTGCGTGCATATCTTCTATACGTTCAAACACAAGGGAAGGTGTATGCTAATATGCAGATGCTGGCAAATTCTGTCAATCGCAGTATGCCGGGGAAGCTGCTCGTAACGCGAATGGATGTAGGAAAGAACGAACGGCCAAGATCACGCCAATAAAACACCCGCAGTCCACCTCACATTGGGAGAAAATATGGTATGCAGTCCTGTTTTCGGCGATAGAGAGGACACGATGAGTTGTGAGGCCAACCTCTCGAGCTTAGCCTGTGTGCGATCCAAATTCTATTTTGTATGGCAAGCCAGCTGAAAAACTTGCATTTAGAAGGAGCTCAGACTGACCAAATTAGCTCGTTGAATTTTGTTTGAGTAGCACCCAAAAACTGTGCATGGTATTGGTAGGATGAACTTGCAGGATATTTGACCCGTCGCGTCTAGCTTCCAGCTGATTCTATCCTCTTGATCCGGCATCAAATTGACCTGTTGTACTGCTGCCCGCAGCTTTATATGCACGTGCACTATGGTAGTTCCAATTAAACTCAGAAGTATGCCCTTATGTTATTTAATTAATCAAAGAAAAAATCAGACATTTACGCTGAGTTATAAGCGAGGTTAAAAAGACTTTTCTTTTCTTTCTTTTTTTACCAAAACTTTTCTTTTCTTGTACCCCCAAGGCCACAGCCCACGCGTGCTCCAAGTGCTGGGCCGGCGGCCTAGGCTGACAATCTGGTGGTTTTGTTTTGGGGCATTGGCGTTTCTACCTCTGGTTTCAATTCTAATTGCGATTTTACCCCTTGTTTTTCAACTTTGTGATTTTACCCCTGGAATTTCAAAACGAAGACAAAGTTTGCCCCTCCCAGGGGTAAAATCGCAATAAAAATATTGCGATTTTACCCCTGGTAGGGGCAAAGTCAAGCTTCAATTTGAAAAACCAGGGTAAAATCGCAAAGTTAAAAAACGTGAGGTAAAATCACAATTAGCTTTGAAACTAAGGGTAAAAACACCAAATTCCCTTTCATATTCCTCTATCCATTCACTTCAATATCAGGATACGATGCAGTACGTGTGGTCTGTACTCTGTTTCTTTCCGGACTATATATGGCACCACAAGCCTTTCATTATGCCAAAATTAGTGCATCTGATCAACCACATCCGAGACTCTTAATTTAATGCCCCTTTTGATGACAGGTTCAGCAAAAACAAACGTCAAACGTTTGACGAATCGCTACTTTGCCAAATGCTATGCACTGTAATCACCGCCCAAAGAAAAGGAAATGTCGGTTACTTGGAACCAATTGGACAAATCAACACCCCTGCTGTCCATCCAACGCTTCTAAGGTTCAATTCTGTTGCAGACCCCATCAATGGTGACTCCAACAGCCACCAGTCGTCACTTTGCTGAGCACCCACTCAGATGAGACCCATTAGAAGCGGTTGCCCCTGGCACTACCGGGAGGGTGCCCGTGAGTCAGCGATCGCAGCCCTTCACTTACCTTAGCTGAAAATAATCCTGTCTCCATACGACATCCTAGTTAGAGAAAAAAATCATAGTTCAACGTTAAACACAGAATTCCAGAAATATCAGAAAATTTTGGTAACCAAAATTGGATTACTTTTTTTTTTAAAAAAGATGGCATGATGATTTTATTAAAAAAAGATTTTCAATCTACAATCTACATAACCCAATCATGAGGAAGGCCCACGGCACACAGATGCATGCTCTCAAGGGCAAATGTTTCTGCTTAAACCATTACGAACACAGATACTGCATCATCATGGGTGCTTCGTGTCCATTTGATTTCCCATCTAAAGGTCTACATAGTCAAAAATTTAGTTTGCAAGAATAGTTGATTGATGATTGGCATGGAACTCTGCAACCTAACGATTAAGGCAGCAGAGCTGATGAAGATGGCAGATTGGGTGGGACATCTTCTGTGCCCTCTTTCCATGTCTCCATGAAAGGGCACCTTGGCACCAAAGTGTTCATCAGCAGTATGGAGTGGAGGACACCTTGTCATTCTCGCGCTTAAGGGAGATAGACGACACATGGTGGCGCGAAGGGGACAAAAGGCGTGCAGCGCAGAGGCTGGAATATTTGGCGATGGTGCATAAGCAAATTAATTAGTAATATGAATGCCTTCCAAATAATCTATTCATTTGTTGACACATGGCAATTGCTAGTTCTCCCTTCATATAATAGGTGCACCCTGCACCAGAGCCCGAGTCATTATTTGTCTGAGAACAAATGAAATCATGACCATATGGAACCAAAAGGATCCAAAATATTACATGCGCCATGAAAACATGAAAATTACATTAGTACTTGCATGATTGATTATTTGTTTTTGAAATAACCCAGCCATGAGAAAGTTTCTATTAGTACCATCCAGTAAACGAAGCGTGTCATTGATTTATTCATCAGATCCACGCCTCATTACAAAAAGGGTAACAAAAATATGCAAGACTCAAGAGCAGGCGATGGTGGACGACACGGGCTTGAAGCCGATCTGGCAGCTGGACGCGTAGCGGAACTTGACGGCATAGTTAGGGCCCATGCCGACAGGGCGGCCGTCGTTGACAGTGAAGAGCTTGCCGTCGCCGTCAGGCCGGAGGATGGCCGGGTCGACGCCCATGGCGGAGGCGAACCCGGGGCATGCCACCTTGATGTCGGCATGTGAGCAGATGCACCGGTTCTCCACCGTCACCGTGTACTGCGTCTGGCCGCGGACCTTCCCTGATAGGACGGTCTGGGTCACGGCGAGGTCCGACAGCCTGCAGTGCTGCGCCTTACCTGCTCACAGTCGAATCGTGGCTTAGATCAGAACCCAACAGAGAGAACTTGAAAGAAAAAGGTCATCTCTCCAGTCGAACCTTACGTTTGCGGTTCCAATTTCACAAGAAAAAAATGTAACAACGAAAGAAAGACCAGAGTTGAGAATAGAAAAACCTCTGTTGCATACGGAGAACACCAAGAGAATGGCAAAGATCAGCTTGGCCTCCATTACTCCCGTGCCGTATGACTCTGGGGAACTGTATGTTCGCGCAGTTGCAGTCGGCACTTTTCCTGCGCCGTTCGTCATCTCTATTAGATATTTATAGATCCGCTGTGTGGGAATATTTTTGGAATACACGATGATATAGTTTCTGGACGTATCGAATAAGCAATCATATCTGATACGCTAATTTATTATTCCCCAGCCTGGGCAGCATAATAATCATATTCTACTATTTATATCATTGTTCCTTCCAAAATTTTGTAGAATAATGAGAATTGATTCTTTGCCGCAATTTACCGCAAAGAATACAATTTTTTATGAACTTGTAAATACATTTACCATAATTTATGTGAGCACATAGGTAAAGTGCCACTTTTAGATGTCATTTTTGTGGTATATATATTGCGATGGCTAAAATGAATCTCATCATTTCTCACGATGTTTCATAATTACCATAATAATTTGTATAATAAAAGAGAAATATCAACATAAGTAAAAGCCATGAAATGCAACTTCTCTGCTCTCGCAACATGTTCCCATGCCTGCTCCCGCCAGGTGTTACTTTCTCATTCGTTCCACATCTGTTGTGGGACAGAAGCCGTGGAGGCATGGCAGGCCCAGGACTACGCAGGAGGTCAAATGGATGCCCCTGCTAGGTATGAAGAGCCACGATGGAGACACACCTTAGGAGACACTCGTTTCTCATGAGGTCACAGAAAGAATAATTACTGTTGGAGTGTGCCGCTATTTTAGCCAAGTCCAGCAGATATAGTATGTATATGTATCATGTACGCACAAGTTAAGTAATGGATTTCCTCATTATTTAACGGAAATATGAGTGTACATCCTGAGTTAAAGACTCTGGTGATTAGATCGTTAGTATAGAACCAAACAAATATAATCTGCAGCATTTTATCTCAAAAAATTATAAAGTCTTTAAACTATTTATCAAGGAGGATTCCTGTTCAGTGAAAGAGAAATTTCATGGTTTGCCAGATTGGGGCGTGATTTTTTCGTCATGATTTCTTCTTTGCATTGGTAATGTGTATTTGATAATTTTTTAAGAAAAAAATCAATACTTTCATCGTAGGCCAGATGTCTAAGGAGCATGCCCCTTCGGAATGCCAGCTCAGAAACAAGAACACCAAGATCTTTGGAGTGACCTCAATTTTCTGATTCTGTTCTCACATTAATGACGTTAAGCCATTGATTAAGTGTAATTTTTAATTAAATCACTTGTCCTAATGTCACTAATTTTAGACTGGAGGGTTTATTTGTGCAAGCTCACGTTGGTTTGAGTATAGATGTACCGGTTCTCCACCGCCACAATTTACTCCAGATACGGTCTGACGATGCTTCCCAGGAAAATGGTCTGCTGATGGCCATGTCGAGCACCTTGCATTGCTCACATAAAGGTTATAAACAAAAGATGTGAAAGAAAAGAGAGAAATTCATCGATTATGACGCTGAACATCACAACTCTGCTTCCATACATAATAAATGCACATTGTTGTGGAACTGTGGGTTTTGCTTTTTTTTTCTTTAATTTCTATACATTTTTTATTTCCTTTTTCCAAACTCATGATACATTTTTAGCATGCAACAGATGTAAAGGGAGGCTATCTGGATATAAACCTTGGTTGCAAAGGAAGCCAAGGAACAAAAATACAAATATCCTCATCATGTCCTCCATTTCTGATTTGTTCTTCGCTCTGTTGCCTATCTGCAAACTATGTTCTGCAAAAACTGACCTTATTTGTGCTTTTTTACGGTTGATCCATTTGAGCTAGTAGTTACAGGCCGACATGATTATCTTCATTTTCTGGAACTAATATCTTCATTATTTTTAGCAGGGTTTACTACTGCCAAAATGCCGTCTCATACATTTGGCACCCACTAATTGTTGTTTTTCAATACAGAGAGGTATATATGAAGAGACATGTTCCATATTTTATCGTTTAGATCTCTTGAACTCAAAAAGTTAATTGAAAGAAAATAATTTCTCCATAAATGCTCTCTTTTCATGATACAATTTGTCCTATTTGACACCTGCCATGTAAGAGGTAGAATAATATATATACTATTGTATCTGTTATCTTGTTTTTTGTGTGACCTTATATTTTGTTTCCTCTTGGGGTAGAAGAGTAACGAGATTGCTTGACACGCAGGACGCATGGCATATCCAGCAACACGAAAGCTACTAGAGATCAATAAGAGAACTATAGTAGTGCTGTTAGATAATAGAAACTAGAGAAATCGGATCACTCAGATAATTAAGGAGTTTGCCTTTGCAATCTAATTAGTTGTAAATAATTCTTAAGCTCTTTATTAGAAGCACAATGTAACACAGGTGCGCGAAAGCCAGCACCAATAATCATACAAACTTATAAATCACTGAGGACTAGGAGCAGCAGCCCGGCTGCAGGCGATGGTGGACGACATGGGCTTGAAGCTGATCTGGGATTTCGACAAGTAGGAGAACATGACGGCGTCTGGACCCATGCCGACGGAGCTGCCTTTCAGGGTGCAGAGCTTGCCGTCGCCATCCATTCTGAGGAGGCCTTCCGGGTTGACTCGGACGGAGGGGGTGAATCCGGGGCACTCCAGCTTCACATCGATTTGGCTGCAAACGCACCTGTTCGTCACCGCCACCACGTACTCCCGCACCCCTCCGACGACCGGCCCCGGCATAACGGTCTGGGTGACGTTCAGGTCCGACAACTCGCACTGCTGGTAGGATGCATTTCCTGCCACCACAAGGATTGAGAGAAACTTGTTAAGCAAAAATGATAGAAAAGATCCAACACATGGAACATGCCACAAACGGGTGCGAAGGCAAACCTCCTGTCCAGAAACAGCACAACAACACAAACACAAAGATCTTCGCCATGGCCTCCATTTCACTATTCCTCTTCCGGCCGGTCTATTCCCTGTCTGTCTCTGCTGTACTTAGGTTGCACAAACTACAGGGTTATCTGTGCTGGGTGTGTGCATAGTTCAACATTCAGGCTATCTATTTATAGGAAGACATATACCTTCTCTTCAATTTTTCAGCAGGGTTTTACCCCTGCCATATATTTCGTCTGCTATATTTTAGGTACTTATTACTTGTTGCTGTTTCCCATTCAAAAGAAACTGGCCCAGATATTTCTCAAGACCCACTACTTTCATAACTGGCATCATTGTCAGTTTTTTGAAGCTGGAGTTTTTTTTAAAAAAAAATCACAGTGGACAATTATATTAGACGAGAATCAAGACACCGGAAGATGCCGAAATACATGCATGCTAAAGCAGAGAGAGAGAGAGAGAGAGAAACTTTACAACATTTCCATGCGACTGGTCAATCGAAAAAGAATAGACACAAATAGCAAGAAATGCACCAACAAAACACAACCAATCGATGGGGACTATCACTTGTCATGATTGCCAAGCTTACCGCCAAGCGTCAAAGCAGCTCTAGCTTAACACAATAGCCCTCAACCTTGCTGTGATATCATTATAACCCATGCATGCACTAGACCATGCTTCAATCCACTAGGTGTCATTGTTGGCAAGTACGTTATATCGATACGGCGTTACCGATACCGGTACGCGATACGGAGATACCACGATATACCTGTACATATACTTTTTCTATGTATTTATATAATATTACAAAATTTTTGCTCAAAACTAAATGCAATTATCTAGAAGATTGAGTATAATGCATCCATATGCAATTACCAAGCAAGAGGGAGGAGGACGATGGCTGGCATCTAAGGTTTCTGGGTTTCGACTAACTGGCGATGGCGCCCTTACGTGAGGGTAATAGAGGATGTGATCAGGGATCGTTTTATTCATGGAGAGGGTTCTTTTATGAGTCAAATGAGGGGTGGGTCAGGGCTGGAGGTATCAGGAAAATATCGACAAGGTGTAAAATCTACAGGCAATCGTGAGACAATCTAACCATTAAGCGCCCTTGCATGATCAGAACAAGCAACCGTGGCGAGCATCCGTACTCCAAGACTCTCCATCGGCGTTGGCACCCATTTGCCATGTTGGACTCTCCATCGCCGCTTACCCAAGTGTGGCGCGTACCTGGCTCAGGTCTCAACCTAGCATTCGGTTGCAGCACTAGGTAGTGTTTAAATTTTAGTCTATGCAAAAATACCGACAGAGATAGTAAGACTGGTATCAAAAAAATTGGTGAAAATAATCAGACTACTTTAGTTCAAAATTCTTTAAAATTTAAGACAAAATGCAGTTAAATTCAATTAAATTAATCAAACTATAAACTTTACCAGCCGGCATTTACTGGTAAAACTAATATTTGGGGCAAATGCGCGGCACACGCACTATCTCTCTGCGCTACCATGGACTCTGCCCTCGGTCCTCGCCATTGTTCAGGGATTGGGTATAGAGCAAACATGATAAACATGCACTGCCTACCAGTGTTTCAAAAACAACAAATTGGTTGGTTTTTAGAACCGCTGAAAACCGCTCTCTAAACCAATAAAACCGAGCGGTTTTCGAAACTGCAACAGTATCTGGGTGTGCTTTCGGATGAAAACCTATCGGTTTTGCTAACCGAGCCGGACCAGTTTTACTGGTTTTCACGGTTTTGGGCGGTTATCGGCGCGGTCCACCCTCAAGCGCTTTTCACCAACAGTACAAGTCCATGGACAACATCTTCATCACCTCCGATGTCGGCTTGTTGGTGGCTCAGGCGAACCAGTAGCTAGCTCTTCCATTTATTCAGCTGAACATCATCTTCAGCTCTGGTTCTCCTCATGACCATTTAACACCGATTTGCATCAGTAGTTCTTAATCTAAGTTGCGTTTGTGCAAGTTATTGAGGAAAAGATGGCTGTTTGTTTTCCTCCAAAAAAAAACAACAAAATGGCTGTTTATTTGGTCCATTCAACCTATTTGATGAAATGCCAATGAGTATATGCAGTACCAATGCAAGAATCTCTGGCTTCTTGCATCTTCATTGTAAAGATGTAGAAAACATTTCAGCTTTTCGGGAGAATTATCACTAGTATATTATTTGGTCAAATTAACGCAAATAGTGTCTACAAGACTACAACGGCGCAGGAGCAAAAGCAGGAGCAGGCGCAGGAGCAGCCGAGCAGGCAAGAGTGGACGACACGGGCTCGAAGCTGAACTGGGAGCTCCACGCGTAGAAGAACGTGACGCGTGCTTGACGCCGGTGAGGATGGGGCGGCCGCTGTTGAGGGTGCAGAGCTCGCCGCCGTCGCCGTCCGGGCTGAGGAGGCCTTCCGGGTCTATGGGCACGGAGGAGTCGAACCCGGGGCACTTCACCTTCACGTTGGCCTGCGAGCAGACACACCGGTTCTCCACCGCCACAGCGTACAGGGGGTCTGGGTCACGTTCAGGTCCGACACCTTGCATTGCGAAGCAGATGCATTTCCTGCAAACACAAAGCAAAAAAGAAGTTCATGTGACACAGAACAGAAATTCGTTGGAAAAAAAAATGATGGAGAGAGATGCAAGTATGCAACACACGGAGCATTCAACAGATGGTTGAGCAGAGCAGGCGAACCTCCCATGCAGAGGCAGCACAAAACCAAGAACACGAAGATCTTCGCCATGGCCTCCATTTCGCTCACTCCTCCGCTGCTCTGATCCCTGGCTGCCTGCCTCTTCTCTACCTATTTATAAGCAGAGAACTAATCGTCTCTTCGTTTTTCTTTACCAGGACTACTACTGCCATTTACTTCTCTAAAATTGGTACTTATTAATTGTTGCCGTTTCCCAATCAGAAGAAACTCGCCCAATTATTTCTCAATCAAGCACTACTTTCATAGCCGGCAAACATTATCAGTTTCCGAACAGGAAGTGACCAAGCAACTGATTGAGTTTTATTGAGGACAAGAAAAATCCAATATAGAACATTCTTGGGAAGATAAAAAGATTGCATTCGCGGTGAATATTGATAATCATACAGTCCGCTAACGGAAAACAAGTTTCCGTAAACGGCAACCAGGTAACCATACAAACTCAACAATCAACATCAAGGCTATTTTTGGTGAGCAAATTTCTTATTTGCCACTGGAAATTATACTCTTCTCTTATTTGCCATCGAAATTTTACACTTTTCTTATTTGCCATCGGATCTAATTTCACTTCTCTTATATGTCACTCCAATCACTTTAGCTTATAGAAAATTTTGATCATGTCATAACAGTGTTCAGGCTACAATACAAAAATAGATTTGTCTCAATTTGTACTTTATTCTAAAAATGGTTTTCAAAATTTTCAAATGAAAATTTGAGGTGATTTTGAGTTAAAACAAAATAATGCCAATAATTTTCATCCGAAAAATTTTTTATTCTAAAAATGGTTTTCAAAATTTTTAAAATGAAAATTTGAGGTGATTTTGAGTTAAGACAAAATAATGTCAATAATTTTCATCCGAAAAATTTGAAATTTTCTTTGCATATAGTATACACTATGGCGAATCTATTTTGCTACTGTAGCATAAATAATGCAGAGATGAAAGCACAATAATCTAACAGCCAAAGTGATTGGAGTGGCAGATAAGAGAAGGGAAATTAAATCCAATGGCAAATAAGAGAAGTGCAAAATTTCAATGGCAAATAAGAGAAGAGTATAATTTCCAGTGGCAAATAGGAAATTTGCTCATTTTTGGTAGGTTAATTGCTACAATAAAAATGGGACAAATGAAGTTCTGCATTTTCCGTTAGTGAATAAAATCCCATCAACGCCTTTGAGAGTATGAACCGACTCAAGTGTCGTACAAAAATCTCTGTTTTGAAAGCACCTTAACATGTGTACTGCCCTTAAAACAACACAATCAAACTTTTCTCAAAATAGAACCATGTAGGAGCCATAAGAACAATGAAGCTAAATTTGACATGGCCAATATATATAGCAAAAATGCCCCTACAATGACCTGAGGTAACCATGTTAGAACTAGAACTCAAAGAGGCTGAATTGTGTGAATGATTGCAATGCCTTGCATCTGCTCCTTCTTCCATTATATGGACGAACCAAAAGTTAAAGGTAGCAACAAACTAAAGAAAGCAAAAGCTAAAAGAAGCTAATTTCTATCTAAAACCAACTCAAGTTTGAATCCATGCAGCACAAGCTTATCCTTCCATCAAACCAAATCTGGTGCCAATCATGATAGCAACTATTTGTACCGAGTACTAAACATGCAACCATAGTGGAGGATCCTAATGATCACAACTATTATGGGCAAGGAACTTGGAACTTGAAATTGCTCTGGGGAAGTTACGGCTACATTTGTATCACCAGTAATTCTATTTTGACTGTAATAGTATTTCTAAGGACAATAATGTCAGAAGAATAAGACTACAAATAGAACAAATACTATTTACACTGGATTTACAGGCACAATCTGATCATGACGAGCCTGGCATGCTATATCCTGTCGCCCGGAAAGCCCAAAGAACTTGTTCTGTCCGGTGCTCATGTACAAACAAATCATAAATTTGCTCTCATTACTCACAGACTAATAGCTAAGCATTCAGAAATTCTTACTTCCTGCAAGGCACCATTTGATCATTTACAAAGGTTTCAGAGTTAGAAGACCAGTGTCATTTGCTGGTTTCTGCTGAACACCTAAATCATGCAGTAATCAACTGTACAGTAAACAGCAAAGAAAAGGGCTTAGCAAATCGCATTCATTTCATCCTCTAAAGCCAACACCAATCAAGTCTCAGCAGCTTCGCTCAGTGCTCTCATCATCGTCCAAGTCAGCTTGCCCAGTGGATGGTGGGGAGTAGCCAGGTGAGGTAGGGCAGTAGCTTCCGCTGGGGCTGCACGCAAGGGGGAATTGAGATTAGCGATTAGTGACGTGTTTCATAACAGGAAGGTGACATTTTCCTTAATCCTGGTCTACGTTACATTACCTATAATCCGGAGAAGTTGGGCTATAATCTGTCCTAGCTTCTTCAGCGTCATCAGTTGGGCTACATAAGTCAGGCAATGCATTAGAAAATCCACAAAACCGACAAGAATGAGACATCATACAGAATAGAGCACTTTCGACCGTGAACAGATGAAGCCTGAATGGGACTCACCTGGTTGGGCTGTATGACGGACTTGGTTCTGAATATGATGGTGAAGTGGGCGAGTAGGTTGGTGAAGATGTGCTGAGAAAACAGCAATACAAACATTTAATACATACATATATAAACAGATTGCATATATAAACAGATTGCAAAAGGAAGCACCATCATTA
Organism: Eragrostis tef; assembly: GCA_000970635.1. NCBI lineage: Eukaryota > Viridiplantae > Streptophyta > Magnoliopsida > Poales > Poaceae > Eragrostis > Eragrostis tef. Next base: position 14,453 of record LAPY01006832.1, read on the forward strand.
TCAGTTGCCAAAATCTAAGCTCACAGCTCTGGTAAGAAGTGTCAGTACTCAGTACCTATAGTTTGGAGAAGTATTGTCCGAGGAAGGATTGTAGCTCGGTGAGGTCGGACTATAGCTCGGCGATGTTGGGCTGTAGCCTGCAGACGTTGGACTGTAACCAGGCGACGTAGGGCTGTATGATGTTGCCGTCGGATTGTATGAAGTAGATGTCGGACTGTATGAAGGTGATGTAGGGCTATATAATGGTGACGTTGGGCTATAAGATGGTAAAGTTGGGCTGTACACAGGAGAACTAGGACTATATACTGGCGAGGTGGGACTGTAGCTCGTTGAAGTGGGGCTGTAGCTTGGTGAGAGAGGACTATAGCTAGGAGATGTAGGATTGTAACCTAAAGTCGTGGGTGCGTATGACCGACTCGTTGGCGAGTATATAGGACTTGTGCGTGTGTAAACTGGAGTGGTGGGCGAGTAAATAGGACTTGTTGGACTATAAGTAGAAGCGCCCAATGTATATGATTGTGATACAGGAGTGTAGATTGGTGATGCGGGACTATAGGTTGGTGATGCAGGATTGTAGAGGCTGGATGGAGTAGAGTATATTGGTGATTGATTGTATCCATTTTCCTGGCCATAAATTGGAGATGGACTGTATCCCCCTGAGGAAGGGGAAGGTGAGAAACCCATATGCCCAACATATGGAGAGAACGAAGCATCTGTAACAGGGGAAGTCCTGATGTTTGGACTCAGCAGATAACTTGGCGACATCATTCCATCATGGTATGGTGTCCCGGAGATGGGTGAACAGGCTGGTGTCAGGCAAAAGTCCAGACCTTCCCCATAGCTTGGGAGTTGAAGTTCAATGGCTTGCTGCAACATCTGGTCATTCAGAAATAGCTCACAGCCGCCAGTACCGATAGGAGCAAGCTGGACGAGCATAATGTTCTCAGTGACACCTCTCAGGTAGTCAGACTCAGCATAGACAGCAGCATCAAACAAGATATCCACAGTCTCTTCAAAAGAACATCTCATAAGAG
>LAPY01006837.1:0-13355 GCA_000970635.1 Eragrostis tef
ACTAAAACATGGGAGAGAAGTCTTGAATACAATAACTTGGGTACGCCTGCTAGTACTTCTCTTTTCTGCTTTGTTTGTTTCATTTTCTTGTTGCTAGATCTTCGGGTCTCTTGTAACAATTTGTAACTCTTTTTTTCTTTTTCTTAATAAATATGTGCTCTGCACGTCCTAAAAAGAAATAACCTGGACTAATTGATCCCTCCAGGACTAATTGCAGAAATTGGGCCCTTTATTGTGGTAAGAATTTGTCTCTCTCTTTCCAGCTGTCCAATAGCAAGTTCTAGCTAGCCCATTGATCTATCTCCAAATTCACAAGTTATCGCTTTGTTGTTTCATCGGACTGTCTGACAATAACAAGAAAGCCCAAGATAAAAAAATAACAAGAAAGGCCAGTATGACTTGCCATGCAAGAAAACCTATTTTGAATGTCTCACCATCAGCAGCAGCTGGTGATAATGATGTGTACAAATACGAAACTGCTTACCGACAGTGGAAGGGCCAGGCAGTCAAATATCGCGATTTGTCAGGTCACCAAAACATTCTGACTCGATGAAGCAGAGATGTTTGACATAACAAATCGACACGGGGACAGCTACATATTTTGCGTCTTCCTTAGCTAGCAAACAAATCGACCACCTAACCACTCTATAGGTAGGCTATTATCTTGCATAACCACAATAAATATAGAATGTTAGTGCTGGCCCTCAAGTTTCAATACTACAAAATTACAGCTCTAGTGATACGGTCAGCTGGCCTCATGTCTCTGAATAAAGGTATTGATGTAAATACAGTAAGCTTCAGAGACCAATTAAAAGTTGTATATGCGTCTTCCGTCGGGTTGATCCATTGCTACGATTGGACTGCCGAAATGGGAGAACCGCTGCCTGGCTCGTACTGCGTGCACACATATCGATCGGTAGTCAAATTTGTGCGGCGATGCATGCGAGGTCACTAAGATAATACGACCATCACGTGTAGCCGCTAATAGATTGACCTGATCGACGGAGCGATCAATCGAAGCGAATATTCCTCAGTAATAATCTCCAGAAAACTACGTCGTACTACCAACGATAACAACACAGTCTCTGAAGACTTTCACTTTCGCAGGTTAATTTGAGCAACAATTTGAGCAGTAGGCGGCCGGCCCGGCTGGTCGATGAAATTGAGTGGATAAGGGCCAACGTGCTGACATAAGTTGCACACGTACCGATCGACTCACTTGGACCTTGCGTGTGTAAAAAAACAGCTCAGTTATTGGTACGCCATCAAACACGTTGCAAGTTTACACACTCAACAGCACTACGTGTTGCTGGCAGAGTGACAGTAGGCGTAACCGTACTGGATCGACACGTGGACCGTCGCACAGTCACACAGGTTTCACAGATAGTATCATTGTACACACCACTCTGAAAATGCACATGTTCTCATCCTCAAGGTACGATTGTGTTACAGCTTAGCCATGCGCCATGCGCGTGTGTCGTCAATGATGTGCACGATCCTTCTCTCTCGATGGATGCAGATGTACCTGTATGATGCGTGATCTCGATCAGCATGCATGTCCCTTTCGTAGGAAAGCAGGTCCGCCATGCAAGATTAATTATCGACCGATCAATGACCAAATAATTGGCTTCTCACCTCATCATACGCAGCTAGCTAGCCTGCCATCCAATTAAGCATGCAGGATGGCACAGGTGTCACTGCAGACAGCTGAGTGAGAAGAAGCTAGAGCAAGGCTTGATGACCATGTGTACGCGTCACTTTTTCATCGAAAGCTCTATGAGCGCCACACATATCAGGCCATGCATGCAAGTATAGCTACAACGAATTGAAACTTCTACCTTGTTGTCAAAAAGTATTAGGCGAGCGCACCTGTCTATCTTGACAGCACAAGCAACGCAGCAAGTCCAAATCGCACATTTCGTCACTCGAGCCGTCGGTTCGCTCGTACGCACGCTTGGAGAGATTCTTGACCTTATTTGCCTCTCGAGCCACGCGCACCCTACACGCCCCCATTGCCTATTTCAAATTGGACAGGTGTTTAGACTGCTTGGAGCTCATGAATGGCAATGGAACACTTTGGTGTTCCGTACTAGTACATGTAAAGATGTAAAAAAATTTTCGTTTGTTATTTAAATAAGGGAAATGGAAAGAAAAGGGGTGTTTGTTTCGTAGGGTTTAGCCATGTCACATCAAAGAGGATATTATCATTTAGAAGTATTAAATAAAGTCTAATTACAAAACCTTTTTACGGATGGAGGCTAATTTCTGAGACGAATCTAAAGAGCCTAATTAATCTATGTTTTGCTACTGTGATGCTACAGTAACTATCCGCTAATCATGGCTTAATTATTTTCATTAGATTCGTCTCGCGAATTAGCCTAGGGACCCTGCAATTAGTTTTTTAATTAGACTTTATTTAGTACCCCTAAATAACAATATTTCAAATGGCTAAAATTTTGGCAAAAAAACGAACAGCCCTAAAATAACAAATCTCGTGTCAAACTTGGCTTGTTATTTAGGAGTATTAAATAAGAGAAATGGAAAGAAAAAAGGGTGTCATAGTTTTTACACGAACCTGGTTCTCATAGTATGTGTTGCCTTTACTAAATATTAGAAAAATATATACAGTTGTAGATAAAATATGGTCAAACTTCTTTACAAAATATTCTCTATTGCAAGTCTTCAATGCACAAATTCAATATAGTCGTATGGCTAATCTGTTGATTGTTCTTTGTAATATTTAGTACTTGACCAAGTAATTACAGTGAAGCATAAATAAAAGAGAATAAATGATCAATCAGAAGCCACGAGCTCGCCACAAAGGTGGCACACCATGTCACCTATAATTGGCGGGCTGGGCAGGTCGACACGTGGTATGGTGTGCCTAGTCGTTCTCACCGTCTTCATCTTATCGCACACCATTCTTTTGCTTTCATTATCCCATTCTTCCCCCCTTGCACACGGGTGCCTTACGTGGAGCCACGCCGATAACTACGCGCTCAAGGGCAAATTAGGGATTTGCAAAGACTAAATTAGGTCTCAAATTACTCGCTCGCCCTGTCGCCCAATCGTTGCTTTGTTTCTGATGACGCCGGAGTAAACAGAGAAGTTAGCTGGCTTCGTCACGTGTGAAAAGGGTACTGGTCCCCGCCATGCTGGGTATCAAGAAATGGCAGTTGTCGATTGTGTCCTTGTACGTCATCCTAATCCATATCCCGCCACCTACTGCACTCTCTCTCGCAAGAAGACAATGGCTTTCATCTATAAATCCAAGGGCCTGGCCCTGCATCTCAAAAATTTCAAGACTCATGTCTCTCTGCTAAGTACTCCCTAGTTATCTCCTCCTTCCATCTCTCTCAAAGTCTGGTCAAGATAACTCTTGTGTAGCTAGCAGACCAACAACACATCACTACTCACCGTTTTTACCACCATGGTGAGCTCCAGTAGGATGCCTTCTCTTCCAGCCGGTTTCCGTTTCCACCCGACAGATGAGGAGCTCATCCTTCATTACCTCATGAACCAGGCTGCCTCCATCCCTGGGATCTTCCTCGTAAGTAATTTAATTGCAGAAACTCCGAAGTCATAACGATATTATTCATTTGATTAGCTTCCATTTATCTTTGGCAAGCTCAACTGAACCATTGTTTCCCAAACACTGATTATTTCAGCGAAAGCCCTGTTTGGTGAGAATGAGTGGTACTTCTTCAGCCCTCGGGACCGCAAGTACCCGAACGGCGCCCGGCCCAACCGCGCCGCCGGATCAGGCTACTGGAAGGCCACCGGCACCGACAAGGCCATCCTCTCCACTCCGACGAGCGAGAACATTGGTGTCAAGAAGGCCCTTGTGTTCTACAGAGGCAAGCCTCCCAAGGGTGTCAAGACGGACTGGGTTATGCACGAGTACCGTCTGACAGTGGGTAACAAGACCACCAAGCGCAAAGGATCCTCCTCAATGAGGGTGAGGAATCCTATAATTTTAATTTGCAGTTACTTGCACGGTTGCACCAGCTGATGACAGTGATTGTTGCTTACTGAATATTTTCTTAATTTTCCCATCTGCTTGTTTCAGTTGGACGACTGGGTGCTGTGCAGAATCTACAAGAAGAGCAACAACTTCCAGTTCTCTGATCAGGAGCAGGAGGGCTCAACCGTGGAGGAAGACTCCTCCCTCAACAACAACATGAATGGTGTAGCCTCGCCAAAGTCGGAAGCTGCTCATGCTAGTGATGACGATCAGTTCCGTCCCCTGAGCATGACCAAGTCATGCTCGCTCACCGATTTCTTCAAAAATATCGATTACTCGACGCTCTCCGAACTGCTACTCGATGTCCCGGCTGGACCTGAGCCACAGCAAAGCCCCCTAATCTACACAACACCTGCATCCCACTCACATAACGACATGAACAATAGCATAAACATGCCACAAGTTGATGCGTTATATTCCGATTATGGTGCCAACTACAACGGTCTGAAGAGGAAGAGAATAATGACAGTGGATGGTGTTAGCTCCTTCGATGATGGCAGCAGTTTCACAAAAAAGATGCAGCTGCCAAATGATTCGAGGAGCGGCTGCAATCAGCAGCTTGCTGAGGCTAGCAGCAGTTTTCAGTACAGCAGCCTGCTGAGCTATCCATGCCTGAACCAGCAGCGGCTGCTACTGAACAACCACTTGGAGATGCAGTAGTATCTGTGCGTAAAATTAGCTTGTCGAAGGAGCGTGAATTCATACAAAGTTAGAACTGAAACTACATGGATAAACAGAGCAGGATGATAGGCCTCTTATTGTCAGACCGATGAAAGAAAATTTCAGGATTCCCCATATGAGATTTATTAGCTTCTAATTTCACTTTTCCTGCAAAATGCTGTAAATTAGGGGTGTACTACAAGTCAGGTGGAGATCTCAATGAATGATGGACATGTTTCTTGTACTATATGCTGGTATCTTTACTGAGAACTGCAATTAGCATGTGATGTTAGTTTGAATCCTTATCCACTTGTTGAGAATTGGTACATCAGTTATTCATTTGGTTCTCTTGGAATATACGATGTGCCTTAGCTGCTTCCTGATGATCCCGTTGTAGCTAAGGATGGATCGGAGTAAAATATACGTCGTAGTACGTGGACCTTTGTTCTTGTGCCGTTGATGCTAGGGTACCTTGATGTGCAACTTCGTCATACAACTCTATGGGTAGCAGTATCTTCAGTCACTCGACATCAAAACATTCGCTCATTTCGACAAGACAAAAGATCCAGGACAAATCAACTCATTCAGCCTGTGGAGACTCCAACCAAATGGACATAAACTAATCGACCAATTCGTCAAAACTTCAACATTTGAAGCACAGCATGCATGCTTGGCCACACATATCCATGTGTGTGTTGGACCAATTCCATGGCAAAACGTCGTCACTGAAGCTACCCATATTCTAATGGCCATAACCCACGATGACAACGACTGCGGCGGCGCACGTTGCTCAAATACTAAACTACCATTTATCTATGTGTGCGTGGTTCTTGATGGTCCGCAAATGACATGGTAGTTAGATAAGCCCTGGTCGATCCTGCCCCATTAGGTTAAGAAAGTCTCCCCATTGGAGACAGCCATTTGTTTATCTTGCAGACCATCGTACAAGGACAAGAAGATAACATTAACAATGCAACTAATTAAATCTTGGAGGTGCTGGTCTACATCTACAAACCCATGATTTCAAGCAATCACGAGGAAAGCAGCTAACTATGAAGTCACATGGTAAGGAGCCTAACTATATATGTACGTGTGCGTTAGTCTTTAAGTGCCTGGGTGAGGGGATAGAGTTCAAAAAGGAGGGTAATGTCTTATTTCTAGATAAGAGAGAAAGGTGGTAAGGGTAGGTCCAAACCTGATTGCGTAAGTTAGAACCTAAGCATATCATAGATTATCTCTAAGCATGCTTCTGAAAAGCTTATAGCTAATTGAAGTTTTGCGGCATTGGTAGCATTTATTACATACTCCATTCTTATATTACACCTGCTACAGACGTGGGAATAGATGTAGGTTATCCATATGACATGCACGGTTGATTCCTCTTCTAGAATGAGTCCTCGGCCATTAATTCAATACTAATCATGAACCATTGAACATGCTTGAACGAATCATGACTAGTGATTTGCCTTTGCAATTCATAAGCTTAAATTGTGTGGTGCTTTCAAGAGAAATCTGGGCCAAAACTTGTATGGGCTGTAAAGCCCATCAGCACATAATTGAGATCAAGATTAATAATTTTGAGGCCCCAAATTCGTCCACTATTGCCTATACGATTACTACTCCTGCAACAAAAAATGAAACTTAAAAACAAGGTTTCAAAAACCATCTAAACCGCGGCTACTGTACCGGATGGGTTTATGGGTTTTCATGAAAACTTGTAAAACATACGTAAACCAAGCAAAATCCCCCAAAACGAATTTGGATGAAATTTGAAAGCAAACATGTTGGTTTTTCTGTTTTACCAGTGTTTATAAAGATAATTTCTTCTTTCAAAAGTAAACCGATCGGTTTTTTCGGTTTTCAATATTTCAAATTCATTCAAATTTCAAATCAGTCCGGACGGTTTTTTCCGGTTTTCGTGAAAGCAGGCCCGGTTTCTGTCGGTTTTTCACACCCTGGTTAAAACCAGATTTCATGATGTAATCCTTGAAGAGAATGATGGAATATTGTTTTGCAAACACACACACACAACACAAAGAATAGTTGATGGATCTTCATAGGGAATTTTCGTTTTACGTTACCAGATTGAGTCATTAAGTATGTAAAATACAACTCATGAGCTGTTTGCTTACAGAGTGACAGATGTTTGAGTTTTCATTGGGTTTGTTTATAAGAGACTAGACAAGTAGATTTATGTGTATCTGCTACATATGTAGATGTAGAACACACATCTGATTATTTATTTGCCCAGTACAGCTAGCCAAGAACTTTTCTTTGGCTGTATTTATGTAGCCAACGTCATGCAATTGATTAGGTCTCAAATGGCCCAACTTAGACCTAGCTGTTAAGTTTACAAATATCAAATATTTCAATTAATTAATCCGAGCCAGCTATTTCATTGCTGTACGTCTAGTCCAAAAGGCAGAGCACTAACAACTGTTCCTGCTTCTAGCAATGCTAACTCAACTGAAATCACATGGAAATGGAGGTAGTGCGGAGGCATTTCTACTCGCAGCTTTGCTTTTGCATTTGACTTGACGAAACTTCTCTTCAGTAATCTACTGTGATAACTATTTTTTTTTGAAAAAAAAGCTCGACCGGTGGGGGTAAGACCGTCCCCATGGCTTTCTTTTGATAGAGAAGGTCAACCTTCTCCAGGCGAGAAAAACCCCTCGAATGCCGGCATCACCCTATAGGGTCACGTAGATACTTAGGGATGAACACCGTTGGCCATGCTGGTGACTACTGCAACTACCCCTAGGTAGGAGAGCCCAAACCAGCCCACGGCCCGGATTCATGGCACCCAAGTCAACATCGTCGCCACTATATTTTAGGCTGCAACGAGGGGATTTCTTTTATTTCACAAGTTGGTGCACACTAGGAATGATAACTATTTTAAGATAATGAGAAGATCTATGTAGAACAAAATCCCATTCTCTACATCAAGAATAATGTATTTGCCTGATAATTATTACAATGGTTCACTTATAAAGTCAATAGTGATACTATATCAATAGAATGTTTATGTATATATGATGGAAATCAGCAATAGATGGTACCAAATGTGTTAAAGAGGTTCAAGTTTTTCTTTTAGAAAATGATTTTGGAGCTGATCTTAACTGGGGCATAAGGAGGAACATAATCTATATGGGAAAAGATGACCTGATTTAAGCTAGCTAAGGGCCTCTTTGTTTTAGCTTTTGATTCTTGATTGTTTATTCTATAGATTACACAATATAGACCTCCAGATTCCACAATCCAACAATATAGCGGACTGCAACTTTTATCAGTTTGTGGCACATATATTTACCAACTACTGTGCCATTACAGCCCATAGTGAGTGAAAGTTCAACTGTGGAATCCAACAAACAGACATCTATAAGATTTTAGACAATCAGTTTTTACAATCTCATATATTCTACAATTTGCCTAAGCAGGACCTGACGTAGCGGCTAGGTATCTAATCATCCGTCAGAGTACCTCCATCACTCCATATTCTATCCCATATGTACCTGTTCCTTTGACCTGTTTCGAATATCCATATACGGCACACATACATAAGATGAAGTGCTCCCTCAACACACACACACACACACACACACACACACACACACAAGGTTCACATGACACATCCATGGCTTTGTGTACGCTTAACATAACAGCTAGCTAGGGATAAAAGCTTCCTTTATTTTTTTTTAAAAAAAACATCTACCTAGGGCATGGCATCCGAAACATAATTTTCTTGGATTTTGTTTCTGTTCTCTTTTTTGTCTCCGTAGATATTTCCCAGTTGGCTTGGATACTTGAAGTCAGCAAAAACTGTGCCAACTTTTGGATAAACGGTACGGATGATGAGCTGATCATCCATTTGTTTAGCTGGATCGTGGTCAAGATCGGCTTCGTGGTCAAGGTCGGCTTTATTTGAACAACTCCTGCTGGCCGCCAAATCCAATTCCTCCGGCAGGGCGGCAACGGCCGGGCCAGATCATCACATCAGACTGTTCAGAGATCTCGCACACTGTGCTCTGGACCAAGCATGCACGCACGTGCTGTACAGCATAAACAGAGCCTGAGATGACCTGACCAATTTCGATCGTTCCATGGTGTGAACTGCGCCGTCATTCATTCAGGCTCTGACGGTTCAAGAGATCAGTCATATTTTTCAGCTGCCAACTTGTTCATGCTGTAAAATATTGAAATATGTACTTATCAGTTATAAGGTCAACCAAATGCAAATGCATGATCTGATCCATTTCTCTTCCCCATCCTGCGGCGTGTTGCTTGGTACCAAAGATTTGCAACGTATATTCAGCATCAAGGTTTTGTTGCTTCCCCTTCGGATACTTCTCTTTTTGTCCTTGAGGATGGTGACGCCATGGCCTTCCTCCTGCTGTACATGGATGATATCGTGCTTACCGCTTCGTCCAGTGCCTTACTTGAGCGCATCACTTCATGGCTGCATTCAGAATTCGCTATGACCGATCTTGGCGACCTTCACTACTTTCTCGGTATTTCTGTTCGCCGCTCCTCTGACGGTATATTTCTTTCTCAGCGCCAATATGCTGTTGATTTGCTCCAACGTGCTGGTATGCTGGAGTGCCACCCTACTGCTACACCCGTCGATACACATGCGAAGCTCTCTGCTACTGATGGTGCACCAGTTGATGATCCGTCTGCCTACAGGAGCTTGGCCGGTGCCTTACAATATTTGACGCTCACTCGCCCAGACTTGGCCTATGCAGTTCAGCAGGTGTGCTTATTTATGCATGATCCACGTGACAGTCACTTAGCTCTGGTAAAGCGTATCCTGCGGTATGTGAAAGGCTCTCTCGACGCTGGTTTACATCTGGGGATTTCTTCTCCTTCTACACTTACCGCTTACTCAGACGCTGATTGGGCGGGCTGTCCAGACTCTTCGGGCTTCTGTGTTTACCTCGGAGATAATTTGGTCTCATGGTCATCGAAGCGGCAAACCACAGTCTCTCGCTCCAGTGCAGAAGCCGAGTACCGAGCGGTAGCACATGCGATTGCTGAGTGTTGTTGGCTTAGACAACTTCTCCTGGATCTTCATGTTCCTCTCACTTCGGCGACCATTGTCTATTGCGACAATGTCAGTGCTGTCTACATGTCGTCTAATCCGGTTCAACATCGTCGCACGAAGCACATTGAAGTGGATATACACTTTGTTCGCGAAAAGGTGTCTCTTGGACAGGTTCGAGTGTTGCATGTCCCTTCCTCACACCAGTTCGCGGATATTATGACTAAAGGTCTTTGACGGTTCAAGAGATCAGTCATATTTTTCAGCTGCCAACTTGTTCATGCTGTAAAATATTGAAATATGTACTTATCAGTTATAAGGTCAACCAAATGCAAATGCATGATCTGATCCATTTCTCTTCCCCATCCTGCGGCGTGTTGCTTGATACCAAAGATTTGCAACGTATATTCAGCATCAAGGTTTTGTTGCTTCCCCTTCGGATACTTCTCTTTTTGTCCTTGAGGATGGTGACGCCATGGCCTTCCTCCTGCTGTACATGGATGATATCGTGCTTACCGCTTCGTCCAGTGCCTTACTTGAGCGCATCACTTCATGGCTGCATTCAGAATTCGCTATGACCGATCTTGGTGACCTTCACTACTTTCTCGGTATTTCTGTTTGCCGCTCCTCTGATGGTATATTTCTTTCTCAGCGCCAATATGCTGTTGATTTGCTCCAACGTGCTGGTATGCTGGAGTGCCACCCTACTGCTACACCCGTCGATACACATGCGAAGCTCTCTGCTACTGATGGTGCACCAGTTGATGATCCGTCTGCCTACAGGAGCTTGGCCGGTGCCTTACAATATTTGACGCTCACTCGCCCAGACTTGGCCTATGCAGTTCAGCAGGTGTGCTTATTTATGCATGATCCACGTGACAGTCACTTAGCTCTGGTAAAGCGTATCCTGCGGTATGTGAAAGGCTCTCTCGACGCTGGTTTACATCTAGGAATTTCTTCTCCTTCTACACTTACCGCTTACTCAGACGCTGATTGGGCGGGTTGTCCAGACTCTCGGCGTTCTACTTTGGGCTTCTGTGTTTACGTCGGAGATAATTTGGTCTCATGGTCATCGAAGCGGCAAACCACAGTCTCTCGCTCCAGTGCAGAAGCCGAGTACCGAGCGGTAGCACATGCGGTTGCTGAGTGTTGTTGGCTTAGACAACTTCTCCTGGATCTTCATGTTCCTCTCACTTCGGCGACCATTGTCTATTGCGACAATGTCAGTGCTGTCTACATGTCGTCTAATCCGGTTCAACATCGTCGCACGAAGCACATTGAAGTGGATATACACTTTGTTCGCGAAAAGGTGTCTCTTGGACAGGTTCGAGTGTTACATGTCCCTTCCTCACACCAGTTCGCGGATATTATGACTAAAGGTCTTTCGGTTCAGTTATTTTCTGATTTCCGGTCCAGTCTTTGCGTCCGGCTTTCTCCCGCTGCGACTGCGGGCGGGTGTTAGAGATATGTTGTATATTTGGCTGAATAGCTTTCTAATCGTATCGATCTTTTGTAGTAATCTAACTTGTTGTACAAGCTGCGGTCTCTCCGCCTGTATAAATATACACGCCCAGGCAACGATTGCCGTGAGGCGCTTCCCGTATTTCCACATTAACAATATTTGTAAGAGCAACTTCTGATTGAGGTTGAGCCGAAGTATATTTTTCTTAGGGCACGATTGAGCCAAACTGGATGCCCTGAGCACAAGACTACCTGTTGGCGCGCGTAGTGTGAATAGACCCACGTACCAGAATACGCATCGACAGTGACGCGCGCATTTTGTCAAAAGCGATGGCAATTACCAAGAAACTGAACCCAATTGTGTACACGTATTTATATTTAGTGGTACAAATCAACATCTTGCATTGTAGTATAGAGTACCCCATTAAATATCAATCGTGGTGAAATATTCCCAGGGGAAGGGACTTGGATTTCTAGAAGACGTACTTGGACGAACTCACCGGCAATGCAAATGGAAAATTAAATTCTAGAAGAACAATAGAACAACATCGTAAATTACCATGTGATGGGGAAAAATCTCCCTTCAGGAGGGGGAGGAAGAGAGCTAGTGCAGCATCTTTCCCGGCAAATGTCACCCAAAAAACAAAAACGTCAAGTGGTCTACCACAGAAGCCTCCCGACAGTTAGTAGTACCGCTACCAGCTGTAAGTAGCTGTCACACACACACTGTAAAAGGCCTATCAATGCTGAAATTAAGCAATGTTATGACACCTTAATTCTGATCCGATGGCCACGATGGCACCAGCCAGGAGCCACGTAAGCGAGATAATTAATTAAGAGGAACCGACATTTTTTTCTAGACAAAAACAAGGGAAGACTGAAGACTTCCTTCCTAGGCAAGTTAGAGGTTTGGCTTGTTTGCCACTATAAAACTTGGCTCTTTCTTCCTTTATCCCCTTTCTAGCGACTGATCCCCATCGCCTCCACCTTTCTTGTGCTCACAAGCTTCCCTCCCCTTTCTAGCTTAGATCCTCTCTTTGAGATAATCCTTGTTCCTCTTCATATTCCTAGTCAAAGCTAGCGGATAGTGTTTGCCAGAGCTCGATCATGGTGGAGCGTGGTGTGAAATCAGAGCAGGGCGACTTGTTCTTGCCTCCCGGGTTCAGGTTCTACCCCACCGATGAAGAGGTCATCACAAGCTACCTCCTGCAGAAGTTCTTGAACCCTAGCTTCGCTCCAAGAGCCATGGGGGAGGTGAATCTCAACACTTGTGAACCATGGGATCTCCCAAGTAAGTCACGTATTTCCTGTTCTTCAGTTGCACCACAAATATGTAGCTGCAGGAACCTTAGCTTGTTTTGTGTTCATATGAACTAGGCAAGGCGAAGATGGGGGAGAAGGAATGGTACTTCTTCTGCCACAAGGGCATGAAATACCCTACCGGCTCGCCACCCAACCATTTATTGATGTTTTGTGTTCATATGAACCAGGCAAGGCAAGGATGGGGGAGAAGGAATGGTACTTCTTCTGCCACAAGGGCATGAAATACCCTACCGGCTCGCGTACCAACCGTGCCACCAAGGAGGGTTACTGGAAGGCGACCGGCAGGGACAGGGAGATCTTCAAGCCAGCTTCAGCTTCTGCAGGTGGAGGGCGTGAGCTGGTTGGGATGAAGAAGACGCTGGTGTTCTACATGGGCAGGGCTCCTAGGGGCTCCAAGACCAACTGGGTCATGCACGAGTACCGCCTCGAGGGCAAGTCCAAAGACAACAACCACTCAAACCTGCGTTTCAATCCCAAGGTACAAAATCGGAACAAATATTAATTTTGCAGACTTCTTCTGTTGGATTTTTTTGTACTAGTATTAGTAATTACGAGACTGACTAGGTTTTTTTTCTCCTTGTGGTGGATGTGCCAGGATGAATGGGTCGTGTGCAAGGTGTTCAATAAGAAAATGGAAGAAAAGAAAGCCGCCGTGGAGTACTCTGCCGGAACGCCCAACGTCAGCTCGATCTCGGTCGACGCCGCCGGTGACGGTGGTGATGATTTTCTCGACTCCATGATCGACCCAACGTCGTACCTCAACTCCACCTGCAGCTTGCCCAACACGACGACAATGAACGACGCGGTGGCGCCGTACAACGCGGCAGCAACGACCACGACCAGAGCCGT
>LAPY01006838.1:0-10831 GCA_000970635.1 Eragrostis tef
GGTAAAAAGAGGACTCGGATAATGCTAGGGAAGCACTCAACCCAATACCACCAAGCGGAGAGTCAAGAAAGAACGCCAATGGCACGATTGTAAATATGACCGTACTCCCCCTATAAATATAGAGGGGGACGGTCTTGTAAGATCATCTGTTTTTCGGGCCACGAGCCAAAGTAACAAGCATTCGAACCACACTCAGCTCTCTCTGAACTTTTGACCCCTTCGCCCGGCACCGCGGGCAAAGGAGGGCTTCGCGCACTCTGGACTGCAGGGAACCTGACCGAGAACACCTTCGATCGGAGCGTTCGAGCCAAGAAGAGGGCTTCGCCAACACCGCCTCCTTCGACCTACTACCCCGAGCATCAGGAGGGCTTCGCGGAGTTGAACCGGAGGACGCGACCACCTTCGATAACCAGAACAAGCTAAACATCGTCAACAACACGTTGTGCAGCCTGGTGGTGGTGCTGTGGTGCCACCAGCGACGGGGGCAGTGGCAGGGACGGGCAACGTCGACCTCAACGCTGTCCTTGCATCGCTGCGGGCCCAAGCTGCAGCACTTCTTCAACAGGCGTTTGCTGCGGCTGCTACTGGCAACAATCAGCTACTCAATGGTACTATTCTGGTCTTTCCCATCCGTATTCATTCTAATGCTTCCCAAGAGTTTAATGAAAATGCACTTCCTGAATCATCGGCACAAGGGGCAGCTAGAACAGCAACAGGCAATGGCAAAGTGTCGTATTGCTATCATTGTCTGACTAAAGGTCACACTATTGAGGAGTGCACAGCAGATGTGCACTGTGAAACATGTGGTAGTGATGATCATACTACTAACAAGTGCTCCATGTTTAAGAATTGTAACAGACCACTTGCAACACCGTGTGGCTATGCTATCGAAGGACTGGGCTTTTACTATCTCCCACAGACAGTGGTCCAAAATGTTAAAAATGATCCAAGGACTGCCTTGATCAGGGTCATTGAGGGCTCACTGTCTGTCGACAATGTCGTATCTGAGTTGGTGAAGCTCATTCCAGGAAAATGGAAGTGGCATGTGGAAGATTGTGGCGACAACAAATATAAGACAATGTTTCCATCAAAGGCAGAATTAACAAGAATGACTGAATGGGGTGATGTTAACACCAAGTCATCAAATGCTAAGATGGTTGTTAAAGGTAATGGTGTCGGCCAAGAGGTAAAATATGTTCTACCTCGTGTGTGGGTACAATTTACTGGCCTTCCAATTGAATTACAAGACTTCATGGTGATTTGGGCTGTTGGTTCTATTCTTGGTGTTACCGAGGGTGTTGACATGAAATTTACCCTTCAGCATAACAGATGCCATGCGCAAGTCTTGGTTATTGATCCCACTTTGATTCCACGTATGGTTGACG
Source organism: Eragrostis tef (assembly GCA_000970635.1). Taxonomy (NCBI): domain Eukaryota; kingdom Viridiplantae; phylum Streptophyta; class Magnoliopsida; order Poales; family Poaceae; genus Eragrostis; species Eragrostis tef. The sequence goes on from LAPY01006838.1 coordinate 1,386, forward strand.
TGGTAATTGGCGACTACCTGTACAGATTGCAATTTCCTGTTGAGCCAGAATGGAATGGTCATCCTGAACTGATGGACATGGATGATGATAACAATGAGGGGAGTAATGGAAGCAATGGAAAGGACAATATGGATATGGATGGGAAAGACCAGAATAGTACACAACCGGGTAGTAGCAAAGCTAGCAAGAAGACTGAAGGATCAGTGCATGGAAACTCAATAGGACCTCCGGCAATAGGCCACGCTGGGACGGGTGGGCGTCTGGTGGTTCATCTCAGGATCCTAGGCATCATACCAGTCAGTGGAATGACGGCGACCCACCAGACTACACCGTCCCTGGCCGGGAATGAGCTCTATGCACAGGTCGGGCTGGGCCTGCAGACGGTGGATGGCGCGGTGGGGTTGACCGGGCTGCCAGGTGCACACGTCGACACACAACTTGCAGTGCATGCAGGTGCGTCGCGGGACGTGGGCGATGTCAAGATGGAAACTGAACAAGAGCATGAGGGCCAGCAACCGGTTGTGTTGGATGAAGGGCATCAGGTCGGTGAGGAGAGCTTCGAGGATGATGAGGAACTGGAGAATTTTGATGTGGTGGCAGAGTTGGCACGAATTGATCCCTCTCTGGTACTGTCAGTTCAAGAGTTGGCTGCAATCCCAGAAGCTCAATCCCCGTCTCGCAAAAGCAAGAGAACAGAAGCATATGCGGATAAAGATTTGCCGGAACGTGCCGAGAAGCTCAAAGCTGGAAAAAAAAAGGTAACAATGATTTATGCAATTCGTTCTTACATTACTCTGATGATCAAATCTCATCTAGGATTAATGTGCTAGGAGTATCCCTAGGTAATGATAAGGATAGCATTGTTTCTTCCATTGATACTGTTAGAAAGTTAGAATTAGATAGACTTCTGAATGATAAGCCTACTGATAGGAAATCTTTACTGTTAGAACGTGAGGAGAAAGAAATGTTGGAGGAAGAGGAAGTGGATAAACTCATCCTTAATACCCTTTGTGGTGAAATAATGGAGGAGACCATGGAGGTAGATGATGATCACATATGTGATTCACATCTGTCTAGTAAAACACTTTCTTCTAAGAAAAAAGGTAAAAACAAAAAGCAAACTGTTCCGAAATGAAAAGGATTTTCTGGAATAGTAACGGGTTTCGAGACCCAACAAAGCATAGATTGTTTCTGACCTCACAAGAGAACACAACCTCGATTTTATTGCCATTTCAGAAACTGGAAAGAGTGATTTTGCGCCTACTTTTTTAAAAAATCTTTGTGCAGGCAAAGATTCTGTGTGGCATAGTAAAGCTCCTAGAGGCCGATCAGGCGGTATTTTATTGGGTATTGATTTACAAAATTTTGATATTGGTGTGATCGATGAAGGGGATTTCTATGTTAAGTTTTATTTATTTAATAAATTAGATGACTTCAAATGGGCATTAGTTGTGGTATATGGACCGGCACAGGCTGATCTAAAAGAACAGTTTCTTCTAGAACTTGTGCATCTGCGTAGTCACGAAACCTTACCAATATTAATTGGTGGTGATTTTAATATACTAAGAAGTGCCCAAGAGAAAAATAATACAAACTTTGATAATCGTTGGCCCTTTTTATTTAATGCAATAATTGATGGACTGGATTTGAGAGAGCTAGAGATGTCTGGACGACAATATACATGGGCGAATGACTTAGAAATCCTGACTTTTGAGAAGCTGGATAGAATTTTAGTAAGTACAGAATGGGAACAAAAATTCCCTTTATCTACTGTACAAGCCCTTACTAGCGATATTTCGGATCACACTCCTCTACTCATGAATACTGGGGAAGCATCTTCTGTTTATAATCAACATTTGTTCAAATTTGAGCTTGGTTGGTTATTACGAGAAGGCTTTGTTTACATGGTTAAGGAGGTGTGGTCTAATGAAAATGGTGGGCGCACAGCCATTGAGAGGTGGCAAAATAAAATAAGAAAGCTTCGATAATTTCTGAGAGGGTGGGCTAAAAATGTTAGTGGTGCATATAAAAAGAGCAAAAAGAAATTCTAAATACACTTGATGCTTTAGACAAAAAAGCAGAAAGGACACTCTTATCTTTGGATGTGGTGAATTTAAAGCAATATTTGCAAAACCGCTTAGCCCAAATGTTACGAGAGGAAGAAATAAAGTGGTACCGGAGAGCTAAGGTGAAGGATTTACTGGAAGGAGACTCAAATACAAAGTACTTTCAGTTAATAGCCAATGGTAAACATAGGAAAACTCGTATTTTTCAGTTACAAAATGGGGATCAAATAATAACTGGTGATAACAATTTAAAAGAGTTTATCACAAGTTATTATAAAGGATTATTTGGCGCACCAGACAATTCTAATTTCTCAATGGACGAGAGTCGAACAGATGATATACCTCAGGTAACAGCAATGGAAAATGAGGCACTTACAGAGGTGTTCATTGAAAAGGAGATAAGAGAGGCTATCTTTCAGATGGAACATAACAAAGCTCCAGGACCTGACGGATTCCCTGCAAAATTCTATCAAGTGTTTTGGGATGTTATTAAAAATGATTTGATGGCCCTCTTCTCAGACTTTCATAGTGGATCTCTGCCTCTGTATAGACTAAACTTTGGAACAATAATCCTTTTACCTAAGTGTAGAGAAGCGGCCAAAATTCAACAGTATAGGCCGATATGTCTACTTAACGTAAGTTTTAAGATTTTCACCAAAGTGGCTACTAATAGAATTTCTAATGTAGCACAAAAAGTGATCAGTCCAGCATAATCGGCCTTTTTGTTGGGTCGTAATATCATGGAAGGGGTTATTGTTCTCCATGAAACTATTCATGAGTTGCATAGAAGGAAACAAAATGGTGTTATTTTGAAGATAGACTTTGGGAAAGCGTATGATAAAGTAAAATGGCCGTTTATACAACAAACACTTTGAATGAAAGGCTTCTCCAATAAGTGGTGTTAGTGGATCACTGAGTTCACACAAGGAGGCCATGTCGAATCAAAATAAACGACCAAATAGGAGATAATTTCCAAACTAGAAAAGGAGTGCGCCAAGGTGACCCTTTGTCACCTATTTTATTTAACATAGTGGTCGATATGCTTGCAATTTTGATTAAGCGTGCAAAGGAAGAAGGTCAGATAGCAGGGGTAGTACCTCATCTTGTAGAGGATGGACTCTCTATTCTTCAATATGCGGATGATACTATCATTTTCATGGATCATAATTTTGAACAAGCTCAAAACATGAAATTAATTCTATGTACTTTTGAGCAATTGTCTGGACTCAAAATTAACTTCCGTAAGAGTGAGATATTCTGCTTTCGCCAAGCCCAAGAGTTTGAGAACCAATACTCGGAATTATTTGGTTGTCAACACGGGTCATATCCATTTAGATATTTAGGGATTCCTATGCACTATAGAAAATTAAGCAATGCAGATTGGAAAGTAATAGAGGAACGTATTGAGAGAAAGTTGAGCAGTTGGAAAGGCAAGCATATGTCGGTTCGGGGTAGATTGGTCCTTATCAATTCAGTGTTGACAAGCCTAACAATGTTTATGTTATCTTTTTTTGAGGTTCCACGGGGAATTCTTGAAAAAATACATTATTATTGACATACAGAATAGGTGTGTTTTGAGCAAGTGGCTCTTCAAGTTGTTGAATGAAAATGGAATGTGGCAACAACTGCTTAAAAATAAGTACCTCAAAAATAAAACCTTGGGTCAGGTAGAAAGAAAACCAGGTGACTCGCATTTCTGGGCCGGTCTAATAAAAGTTAAGAATTAGTTTCTTGCTTTAGGGTCGTTCCATCTTAACGATGGACAACAGACTCAGTTTTGGGGAGACAAATGGGCGGGTGATTTAAATTCATGGATATATATCCTTCTTTTTATAACATTGCTAGGAAAAAGCATTCTACTGTTGCAACTGTTTTTAGCACTGTAACCCTTAATGTTTCCTTCCGTAGAACATTGAGTGGTAACAACCTAAGGCTATGGCATAACTTAGTTGCTTCTGTGGTCCATGTGCATTTGAATAATAACGCATCTCAATAATAATAGTGACATTTTTAAATGGGGCTTACATCAAAATGCTCAGTTTACTGTTAGATCAATGTATAATTCCCTTATCAACAATGGTTTTGTAGAGAGAAATCAAGCGCTATAAAATCTAAGAATGCCTCTTAAAATAAAGATTTTTATGTGGTACTTATATAAGGAAGTGACGCTCACTGAAGACAATCTAGCTAGACGTAGTTGGAATGGGAGTAAGAAATGTGGTTTGTGTAATCAAGATGAAACCATACAACATCTTTTTTTCGATTGTCACTATGCTAGATTTCTTTGGAGGGTTGTTCACTACACTTTCGATTTGATTCCGCCAAACAGTGTCTCTCATATGTTTGGGGATTGGTTGGCGGGGGTGGATGTTAAATTAAAAAGACAACTACTAATCGGTGCATCTTCTTTATGTTGGGCGATTTGGCTCAGTGGAAATGATACAGTCTTTGATGGCACTCCACTAAGAACTTATATGCAGGTACTCTACAAAGAAACACACTGGCTCCGGGCTTGGTCGCTGCTTCAAAAGTGTGACCAAGACAAAGAATTGATGAAGCTTGCATGCCGTGGATTGGAGACTACGGTGATGCAGATTTTTGCACACCACGGATGGAGATTTAGCAATAGGCTTACGTCATAAACATGTCTTTCGTCCAAACTCATGGTGTTTATTTTCTTTGTTGAGGTGTGTCGCAGACGGATGTGCTGCAGAGTTTGTAATTGCTGGCTCTAGCCTCTTGAGGTGAAGGCCGGGACATTTTTCCCATTATCTAAAAAAAAAGTCTAAAGAAGGGCAGGTCACGTTTGATATGGGTGTCACAGCTAATGCAGCATGGGCGCAATGAATGGGATGTAAACATGTTGAAATCATGCATAATCAGCATGACATTGATGATTATTTTCGGTGAACAGTCAAGAGTGCATACAAACTTGCCCGGCCTGTAACTTGATCAAGCGGAGAAACCTCGGGAGGGCAACAGTACAAGTGTTCTGACGGTAGTCAAGCACTTTGGAACAAAATACGGTCAGCTGTGGTGGTGCCCCAAAACATTCGTATTTTTGCTTGGCGTACTCATTCAAGGTCTGGCCACAAGAAGAGAGTGACTACCGCGCTGTCGTTCGGTGTACAAAATCTGTCGCGCTGCGACACGAACTGAGAAACTCCTGGCATTTTCTGGATGAGGAACGGTTTAATTATTCAAGCCCAGAGACTGGCTGCTTGTGTGGCTGGGACCAGTGGATAAGGGCACTGGTGCTTGTTTGCTACTTCTATTCTGGCGAAACATAGTTCGATCTGTTGTTCAGCTCTTTTCTTACTTAATCAGCTATAGTAATTATTTACATAATGCCGGTAAAATGTTAATCTGACCCATGATTGGAAAGGGAAATTATTTGAAGGAGAACGAGCACATACACGAACAGCAGGGAGGGGGGTTGGAGCATCCACAACTACTGAAGAAGTGGGAATCACCGCCTCTTGGTTGGGTGGAGCTGAATTCTGATCTAGTTTTTGTGTAAATTCAGGTGAGGCAAGTGCTGGCGTTTTCATTCGCAATGCAGCAGGCCAAGTTGTCCTGACAGCTTGGAGAATGCTGAGGCGCTACTCGTCTGTGAAGCTGAGGCGGAGGCATGTCTGTATGTTGGCTGCGGATTGGATGCGACAGCCTTACGAGGGTGGAATCAGACTGCGCCAACCTCATCGATGCGCTGGCAAAAACCTATCTTCACAAGAGCGAGCAGGGAAGGAACGGTAGTACAAGACATTCGTGTTGCCTGTTACGTGTTACCTGCTACCTGAGGTTGTTTTCTTTTTCTTTTTTTTTTGCGAGACTACCTGAGGTTGTTTTCAGTTGTGTCAATACGGAGGCCAATCAAGTTCATTACTTGACGCCGAAAGCCGTTCGAAATAAAGAGTTTGTCAGCTAAACGCTTTGATTGTCCTTTGCGTGTTCAAACTTTAGTTGAGTTGGAGTCATCGGTATGTAATCGTGCTCCTAGTGGAGAGGGGGGCGATTATTGACTCAAGGTCTTATGCCTAGTAACTCTGTTGTGTTTTGACTAATGAAGCCTCTCTTTCGGAAGAAAAAAAAAACAAACAAAAAAAAGGGTTTTAAAACAACGAAAGGCGTGTTATGTTCTAAAATCCCCTTGCCTGCGAGATTGCTTTTTTTTTTTGAGAATCACCTGCGAGATTGGTAGGCCACAAAACTGAATGCAATGTAACAAGTCACAGTTGGGCTGCTTTTGTTTGGGCTATACAATCCTCACTCATATAAAGGCTTTATGGGCCCAAAAAAGTCTACAATCCATGAGCTGCATGTGGACCTCTTTCTCCCTCCCTCTTTCTTTCTTTTTTCTTTCCCCCTTTTTTTTAAGAGAAAGTTGGCAGGTGCTCTGCCTGATCGAGAACTTAGTCTCACAGAAATACAATAGGTCTCTAGGGCCAGCATGATCTGGCAACGGCTGGAACATGAAGAAGCAGCACCGGGAACAAACAGGTGTCCTGCCTCTTTCTCTCTCGCGTAACAAGAACAATCGAAGAACGAAAAAAGAAAGAAGTAACAAGAACAATCGTGCCAGCGCAAAGGAATTAACCCATGCCACCAGTTACAAGGACACGACTCAACATCGCTTCACAACCGTGCCAGAACAAGAACAATCGACACACACTTTCCTCGGTGAACTTGGCAGAATCGACGTGCAACGCCGACAGCCACCGTGGAGGCGGCGAGATCCACCGCTCCATGCATGACCATCATCTCCGGCAAGCACAGCTTCGCTTTGATGGGCACCACCCCATACGCTGCCCCAGTGCCCCCTGCCTAACAGCCAGCCGATCCGGCCCCAAACACAACACGCGCCCCCATTAGTGCCGTGCCGGCGGCGACCGACCGGTCACGTTCCCATCCGAGCTCACAACTCACCTTCAGTTCCAATTACCATCCACATCATGCCAGGCTCCGATTTGGAAGGACCCTTTGGCAGCTTGCACCCAGCATTGAACGGCATGGTTGCTACTCCTATCCTGCAATGTGAATGTGATCGTGGACGCATCGATCTGGACCGGCAAATGCTGGTTGGAGCTCAGCTTGGGAGGGAACATTCGCGCTGGTTTGTGCTGGGGCCAACTGCATTGCTTCTTCATAGCTGGGCGCGCAACCGACGTGCAGCATTCAATTCAGCGGCACAAGCTGAAGAAGTGTACTGATATAGATCGCCATACTGTTCAGTACTCTGAATGATTTACACCATTTATGTTCTGAAGAGAAGATCGTGTGCTCCGTATTATTTGTACCAACCAGTCTGGGATATGAAACAGCTGCATCGACATCGACAAGTAGACAATTATTTTCCTCATGATCTAGGTAGAATTCTTCTTGGTACAGTGCGCTCAAGTTCATGAGATCTCGCTGTTTCGAGGCCTGCACAAAAAGGTCCATGGTTTACCAGGATACCTTATTTGTTCATGCACCCAATGCACGGATGCAACACATCAGCAGGACAGGGGAAGGAGTCCTTTCAGCCTTTGTATCAGGAAGCCAGGACATGGGATGCTCAAATCTAACAGTTCAGAGGAACCACATGAATGCCCAAGGCACAAATAGCACAGCTCAGAGAGTCAGAGACAATTCAAAAATCACAAGTCCGGCATGTAGTACTAACAATTTGATTGTTTTCAAAACAGCATTCAGATAATGTTGCTACTAGTCAAGAGCTTTTAAGCCTGCTGGGGATGATAACTAAGTACTCATCCACGAGTCTTTTACAGGGTAATCATCCAGGTACAATGGAGCACTACTAACAATCTGACTGTTTTTCACAATCAAGTATAACACACACACACACACAGCACCCCTGACCTCAACATCATCCACACTTGCTGTGGGCGGGGCGCAGCAACAAACCACACTCAGATGACTAATAGGTGACCGAGCGACGAATCAATCAGCAACGCTTCTCGCCTGCTCCAGGAAGTGTTCATGGCCAGAGCAGGGGGAGGTTGAGCAATGGTAAATCAGGACTTCAGGAGGACCATCACATAATTGGTGTCAAAAGTGGTCAAAAAGAGGAAGAGGAAAGGGGAAAAAACTGTAACCACTGTGGTCGGGTAGCTTAGTTTCTATGTCTTGTTTTTTTGTGTTGTCGAAGAAGCGGTGTGGGAAGGATCTGTCTTCTGCCATGCTGCTGTGGCAGAACGGTGGACTAGCAGGATGAGCCTCCGCGGCAGGACAGGGCGCCAGCATCAGAGGTGATGGAGGCAACCATGGATGATGACTTGGCCCCGAGGCTTGAGGCGCGCGAGTAGCTGGCTGAGGCTCCAGCACCAGATGGGGTGAAGTAAGCGCCATTGAGCAGGAGGTCACCCTCTGACCTCCAGTTCCAGCTCTTCCAGACACTCGAAGCAGTTTCGACTCTTTTCGTAACCTACAGTTTGAAAGTTAGCAACCAACAGTTTTCGTAGGCAAAGAATTGACGACAGTTAATGGTTAATCATGAGGATATCATTTATGTACCTCCTTCGCGAACGGGTTTGTCGGAGCAAGGTAGCGGTTGCCTTGGCTGTTGATGGTCGGCTCAGCGCTCCCACCAATGGCATACATTTCCCAGTGGGTGTAGTCATTGTTCACCACATGAAAGTAACCATGCCGGCATCTGAGGGAAATTGAGACAGTAACAAGAGTTAACAAAAATATGTTTTAAACGCGTAACTAGAAACAAGTCTATGGTCAATGAATTGCGGAGGTTGACTAGAAGAAGCAATAAGTTCACTACAGTGGTGCTTAGTTCATAAATTCACCTTGGCATTCTCTGAATTAGACCTTCACCGAAATGGTTGAAGGCTATTGTCACCTGCATTGCCTTGTCCTTCACATAGGAGTCACTGTGGCCAAGGAGCATCACCTGCATCATTTTCAGTTTCACATTGGTGAGAAATCCAACATCGTTGTTTTGCAGAAAAAGCTGAAAGAATCATGTTGTGCACGTGAGAGGCAGATGTTACAGAAATATCCTGAGCATATGCAACCGACAACTTCTGGTTAGATTTGGAAGAATAATTGGCATACATGGTACTAGTGAATGCTAAACTACACTTCTGCTGGCAGAAAACAAACTAGTCCTTGGCATGTATTTGCCAAACGTTGTAGATTCCTCCAAATTTCCAATATTTTTGGTGAAGAAACCAAGAGATCATTGCACAGGTACTTAATTATTGCAGGGTCGTGTGAGCAAAAACAGATATGCAGTAGTAGTAGTATCTAGTAGGATGTACCTCATTGTGGTGGGTGAAATAGTTGTTGGACACTGTGATGGCCGTGGATCCCATGATGGCATCGATCAGTCCGTCGGCGCAGTTGGAGAGTGAGCAGTGGTCCACC
>LAPY01006839.1:3081-15415 GCA_000970635.1 Eragrostis tef
CACCAGCGGCGGTGGTGGCTGCAAGCCCCACCTCTGTGTGTATGCAATGCAATGCAATTCGGTGCGATGAACCCTAGTTCTAGGTTAGAAAACTAGGACCAAAGCAAAAAGGTTATGCAGATCCTGGACTGCATCGAGTCCATCGCGATCTATACTACGAGTAGATCGATTCTGCAAGATTACCTTAAAAGTTCTTCAAATTACTATGCATGTATACCATCCACTGGTTACCATCGCGTAGGATAGAACCAAGGACTTAACCGCGTAGGGTGTATACATGCAGGACTTTGTAGTTGTTCCTAATCCCGTCAACAGCTTTGTGTTGGCGCGGACGTCGAGGTCGACGAGCACGAAAATTGAGGTGGCTCGATTCCCGAGGTAGGCGCGAGTTCCAACGCGAAATTGGAACTCGCCAGCAGCTTCAACTCGTCGACTCCAGTAGCTCGCGGAAGAGCGTGCGTGTTGTAGTAACGCTATCGACGGTAAAAAACAACACACAAAGTAGACAAGAGGCAAGACACAATGTAGGGTGGAGCCTTCTCTTTATTATTCTGAATAAACTTGTGATTACAAAACTGGGGGTACTCCACTATTTATATGCGGGGTGAATGTCCTCCTTTCCTACTAGGATAGGGACTCCTTTGGTAAATTGCCCACACCTGGACTAAGACTGGGATAGGTTCTCCTAGAACTTCCTTTCTTAGTCGAGCTAGAGTTATTACTATAATAGAAACAAAGTTTTATAATGCAAAATGGGTGGTGGGGCGGGGCAAGCGAAGATATAAAGATGGTTGTAAAGTGGCGTAACCCGCCTATATGAAGAAGTCCAATGACCATTAAATTTCTGATCTGATGACTGATATTTGTCATGTGAAAGCATAGAGAAAAACAAGCGCACAACGAATAACACCTCCATGTTTTGATATAAACGGACTCACAAATGCGTGCACAATATCCTTTTTTTTTTTGCGAATGCGTGCATAATATCCATACATGATGCATCTAATTATAGGTCGAAATAACCATGACTTGAGGCTAGGGCGAGTCCTAAAACATGTTTTTTTTTTCGCGAGGGGTCCTAAATCATGTTATACTCCTGTCTCTGTCCGGGGCATCATGTTATATGGGGGCGATGGTGAGAACCAAGCCACGGTGACAGCTCGGCCTTAGACTGAGACCGATGCAGGCATTATCACAGTCCTCACTATAATACTTGCTTTTGTAGTATCCAAGCCGTTCCTCAGCCTTGATCAGCTCGATGCTTCTGACCCTGTAATCTTCCAGCTTGCAGAGGAACTGGTCCGACCTCTTCTTCAGCAAGTTCTGTTGGGCGACAGAGCCGTTGAATTCCCCGGCCTCTTCGTTCCAGATGCCGTCGTAAGTCCAGTCTTCGCTGTCGCAAAGCTTTCTTAGCCGTGTCCAGGCGTCGCACCAGCCGGCCTCGAGAGGGAACGGCCCGTCGGCGTCGTAGCCCCAGCTCATGTCGCCGCCGAACACGACGTTTGCCGCGCTGCTCAACGCTTTGAGGGCCTGCTTGGCCTGCAGATAGCATAATGTGGCCGGACGCGGGTCTGCCGTCGTAAGTCCAGTCTTCGCTGTCGCGAAGCTTTCTTAGCCGTGTCCAGGCGTCGCACCAGCCGGCCTCGAGAGGGAACGGCCCGTCAGTCTCCGCGCCCCAGCTCATGTCCCCGCCGAACACGACGTTAGCCGCGCTGCTCAACGCTTTGAGGGTGTGCTTGGCCTGCACATGCGAGGACGCGTGGATCAGATCAAAACTTAAACGCGCTCCACGCAATGCAACAGGAGAATACCCCAGTTCTTTCAAAAAAAAAGGAGAATACCCCAGGTTTCATTTGCATTAACACTACCAAAAACTAAAAAGTTTTGAATCAACATTGCTTGAAAGAATTCATGGAACTTATTAGAATTAGTGGAGGCGTCGGTTCATGGTTGATTAGCCCACAACCGACAAGGATCCCTACTTGTGCGTGGCGCTCCTTGAAGTGCGTGGACCCCGGAGGGGCAGGGGGTTCGAGCTGGGTCGTGGCAATATGGATCGGCTTCATCGTCGCCGAATCAGGATTGATGTCAGCCTCAAGGTAGCCTCGGCCTGTCGGCGAGTAGTCGAACTACCGGAGAGCAAAGTTCTCCAGGGGAAGTTTGCTCAGCTGTAACAATTCTCACAAATATTAATTACATAAGCACGAGGGTTAAATTACTTGGCAACAAAGAATAATGTAACATGTGATTTGCTTACCAGCAGGCAGAAGTTTGCCTGCTGCTGCTTTGACTGTTCTTCGTTAAGAGGGCAGCTATGGTACTCCTTCCACCACGTGGAACCCTCGAAGATGGTGCGGATGTGCGGCGTCACCTCCTGGAAGAAGATCACGTCGGGGTCGTGCTTCTCCACGAGGCGGCCGATGGCCTGCATCCTCTTGTAGACCACGACATCCTCCCGGGCCCAGACGTTGTAGGTCATGAACTTGATCTCACTCTTGGGTTCCTGCAACAACTTGTCAAACATGAAATTCACTGCTCGAGATTGCCTTATCAGATCGAAAAGATCGGACTATGATGAATGAATCACCGGTTCTGATTGTTCAGGCTGAGGGCCGGGAAGGCACTTTAACAACGACATCATGGTCACCTCTTCCTGAGTTCCCAAGGATCCTGCCACCGCCGCCGCGTTCACCAGAGACAAGCCAATACTTTGCCTCCGGATGAGGACGCGAGGACGAGATGTAAACCTTATGCGGTCACGCAAACACCAAAGATATTATATTTTATTTATAATCTTTTTATATTTTTGATTTTCCTTGGTCGCATGGCCAATCTGCCGAGGGCACGGCCAAAAGGAAGCAGAATTGCTAATGCGTGCACTCGCAATACTTAAGAAAGTTTTGCACACCTTGAAACGCTTCCCTTGTTAGGAATTTTTTCATTCCACCATATTTCATAATTTTTGAAACTTCTCTCTATGGTTTCAATAAAACTTATCTCAAAATTTATTTGAAACCGGCAATACATTTCTACAAAATTTAAGTGAAACCAATGCGCTTTTTTACAATTGATAGTAACAACGGGAGGGAACAAGGATTGTTGGCGAAAGAGGATGTAACCTGACTCACTAGCGAGGGTTATTGGATCATAATGGGAGGTGACAAGTAGAGATAAGATTGTGGATGGATCCTACAATCGTGCAAGGTGAAGACTGTAGCGGCAGCTGACGCTGGCGCTAGTTGTACGAAGAGATAAAAGAAAAAAGTTGTGCAATAGCAAAATCTTGAATAAGTCCCAGCCACCGTTAAATTCTGATACGATGACTGATATTCGTCAATGGAAAGCAAAGAGACAAACATGTGCACTAAGAATAAAACCTCCCATGTTTTAATAAACTGATTCACACATGTGTATACATCTAAATATTAGTTTTAGCTAGGCCGAGTCCTCAATCATGTTATACTCCTCCTGCCTCGGCCCCTGTGCATCACAATCTATGGGGACGATGGTCAGAACCAAGCCACGGTGGCAGCTCGGCTTGAGATCAATGTAACGATCATTATAATCTTCATAATAATATTTCCTTCTGCTGTAGGTAAGCCCAACGTTGTTACCCCCGATCAGCTCGATGCTTCTGAGCCTGTAATCTTTCAACCTGCAGAAAAACCGATCCGACCGCTTCTTCAGGGAGCTATCAGGGGCGACGTGGCCGTTGAATGCCCCGGCCTCTTCATTCCACATGCCATTGTAAGTCGCTGTCGCGAAGCTTTCTTAGCCGTGTCCAGGCGTCGCACCAGCTAGCCTCGAGAGGGAACGGCCCGTCGGCGTCCGCACCCCAGCTCATGTCGCCGCCGAACACGACGTTCGCCCCGCTGCTCAACTCTCCGAGGGCCTGCTTGGCATGCATATAGCATGTGATAGGACGTGGGTCAGATCAATATTCAAACCCAATCAATGCAACCGGAGAGTGCTCACTACTAAGTTTGAATTAATTAACTTGCTTAAAAGAAATTAAGATACTAGAATAAGTAGATGGGTCGGCTGACCAGCACATGAATCCGTACCTGAGCGTGGCGCTCCATGAAGTGCATGGACGCCGGAGGGCTGGGGGGCTCGAGCTGGGCTGTGGCAACATGAATCGTCTTCGTCTTCGTCGCCGCCGGATCAGGGTTGATGTCGGCCTCCAGGTACCCTCGGCCAGTCGACGAGTTGTCGAAGTTGTCGAACTTCCGGCACGCAAAATTCTCCAGGGGACGCTTGCTCAGCTGTAACAATTGTCACATATATTACATATAAGCACAGGGTGTTATTACTTGGCAAGACAGAATAATGTAACATGTGATTTGCTTACCAGCATGCAGAAGTTCTCCTGTTGCTGCGGCTTTGACTGTTGTTCGAGGTGAACAGGGCAGCTAGCTATGGTACTCCTTCCACCACGCAGAGCTCTCGAAGATGCTGCGAATGTACGGCGTCACCTCCTGGAAGAAGATCACGTCGGGGTCGTGCTTCTCCACAAGGCCGCCGATGGCCTGCATCCTCTTGTAGACTGCGACGTCCTCCCGGGACCAGACCTTCTTGGGTTCCTGCAACGACTTGTCAAACGTGAGTTTCACAGCTCGAGATTTCCTTACCAGATCAAAAAGTAAGATCGGAATATGATCAATGAATCACCGGTCTCCATTGTTGAGGTTGAGGGCTGGTAAGGCTCTTTAACCACGACAACATCGTCTTCTCCTCCTGAGTTCTCGAGGATCCCGCCGGCGGTCGCGGCCTTCACCAGAGACAGGGCCATGCTTTGCCTCCGGATGAGAATGCGAGGAGGTCTAAACCTGGCTAGGCAAACACAAAGTATACAATATTTTATACTCCTTTTAGATATTTTTTTTGTTTTTGTTGGAAAAGAAATCCAGCTGGCTATTCGCGTGGCCAATCTGCGGAGCGCATGGCCAAGGGAAGCAGCACTGCTAATCCATGCGTGCATGCTACTTAACCAAGGATCGAGGATGGAGCTTTTTCTTATTTGTCTTGATTATAACTACATGCATCTCTTTGATGCAGAGGCTGGAATAATGAATGTTCCCTTTTCTAAAAAAATGCTACTTAACCAAGTCATGCACACCTTCCAATGGCCAACGTTTTTTTTCTCTTTTTTGGTTCATTTTACCATATTCTCAGTTCAAAATTCTGGTTTTGTATTATATGGAGGTGCAATGTTGATTTTTCTACAAATTGTGGTTGCGCTTTAAAAATTGTTTAATTAGTATTTTAAAATTACTGATGTGACAAGGACTTGGCTTGTCACACAAACTTGGCGTAGTAGCTCTGGAGATCAGAAGAAACGGCTGCACTCTGTCACTTCTGTTTTCTTTATACCTTCTGTTTTATATTTACTTAGAAATTTTCAATGTACTATATACATTACTCAGCAGGGCTCGCCCTCCTGTTCCATTAAAAAAAATATTGATATGCCCAAATTTTAAGATGATTGTTAACCATATCAAGATCACAGGATTCACCGTCCCGCGACATAGAACAAAGTGGGCAGGAAGCAATCTCCATGCATGATAAGCAGTGTAGCGGACGATACGCAAGTTAACTTTAATTTGAGGGAGCATGGACGCATCAATGCAAGCACACAGCAGAACACGAAAAATTGACAGAGAGGTCTCACAGGCACGAGACGACAGCAGTAGTGATAAAAAGGCTAGTCCGAGTCCTCCCACACCATGCATTGGTCTCCCGCTGCTTGCGCACCGCCGCCTTGTGAGGAGGCGCCACCGGTATATTTAGCCGCGGCGGTTCCTTTGGGACGATGGTCAGAACCAACCCACGGTGGCAACTCGGTGCTAGTTGGATGGCGCGACCGTCATTTTGTGACGAAAACATTTGAGGAGGAGTATCTGGTTTCACATTGTACTGAGGCCCGATAAACTGACCCCCGATCTTCTCGATGCTGCTCAGCTTGTAATCTTTCAGCTTGCACACGAACCTGTCCGACCGCTTCCTCATGGAGTCGTACGTGGCGACGTAGCCGTTGAACTTCGTTGCGTCAACATCCCAGACTGCATCGTACGTCCATGCATCATAATGGCCGCGCAGCTCCGTCCAGGCGTCGATCCAACCGGCCGGGAGAGGAAACGGCCTGTCGGTGTCGTCGTCCCAGCTCATGTCACCGCCGAACACGGCATTGTCGAATCCGCTTAGATCGGCTACTACGTACTGGGCCTGCTTGTAGCGATCCCTGAAGTGCATAGACGCCGGCGGGTTAGGGCGCTGGAGCTGGGCCGTGGCGATGCGGAGCGGCGGCAACATATTCGCCGGCGACGGGTTGAACTCGGCCATCAGGTAGCTTCGGTCCCTTGATGGCGAGCTGAGGACCAAACTCTCACTCTGAAAGAACGCCAGCGGGAGCTTGCTCAGAATTAACAACGGCTCGTCTGGGCGCACGTGTGCGCAGTGGTACTCCTTCCACCACGCGAAGCTCTCAAACATGTCGCGGATGTTCTGCGTGACCTCCTGGGAATTCCATGGACAGGGGATGAGGGACGAGCCACGAAACTACGCAGGTAACGGAACGAAATGGAACGGCATCGATCTTTAATTTTACCTGGAAGAAAATGACGTCCGGCTTGTGCTTCTCCACGAGGTCGCCGATGCCCTTCATCCTTTTGTACAGAAAGACGTCCTCGCGGCGCCAAACATTGTAGGTCATGAACTTGATCTCCACCTTGGGGTCCTTCATCCCGCAGTACAAGCACAGCAAGAGATCAAATGTCAGGATTCTTTGGACAACTTCATGATTTTGTCGAAATATAACTGAATTTTCCAGAAAAAAATCAATAGAAATATCAATATAAGGTGAGCTAGAATTGACAACAGCAGGGGATAAAATTATCACCATTTTCCCTTTCGCCATTGATGGATTCTAATGCGTCGGGACTGGTGGCTAGCTGGCTAAGGATGATACATGCTAATCGTTGAGCAGGGTGATATATGATATATATATATATACACGGGCCAGGTTCAGTAGTCGGTCTTTCTTTCAATACTAGCCAGCAAACGAAGGGGCAGAGACGGTTAACAAGAGGTATACGAAGAGTTCATTGAGAGAGGGCTATCAATGGGCGTGTAAAGTCTGTCTTTGAAATTTGGTACGCATGGAAATATAATCTGGAAACCGAAGAGATACAAGCATGCCGTACCTATTGATATATGCAAACATAATTACGACTTTTCCTCTCCCCAGCAAGATGTCTCTTCATCTGATTAGTATATCTAAAATATCTATATAAGTCATACCCACTAACTTTCTAAAGCTCAATCCTCAACTCCTCATTGCGCCACATCCCCAAAGTAATCTGATCCATCAGTTTTTTTTTCTATTTGGTCATCACCACCGTCTATTCCTAATGGTATACCAATGGTCATCGACTCATCATCACCGTATATTTCTAATGGTCCACCCAAATTTATCATTAATCCTATTCCTAATGGTCCACCAATGGGATTAATGACACAAATATAATCATCCAGCAACCAGTCACGTTAACAATGATTCCAAAAAAAATCAAAGCGTCGTCCACTATTTCCTTCTTTCCTTTCATCTTGCGACGCTCTCTATTATTAACTCTTGCGTTGCTAATATACTAGTACAAATGCACGTGCGACATGCACGCGCGAATATTGTTCAACATGATATCACGGGCATTGCAAAACCTCACCATTGTAAAGAGAAAGATTTGCATGTCGACAGGACGTCGCTGCCGTAATCCCATAACTTGTGAATTAGAGGTTATAGTGGACAACTGTGTGTCTTCGACAGCTCCTAAATAAAAAAATTAATTACATCACATCCAGGACCTACTTATGGATGTAAATAACTAAACAATGTTGCACAGCTCCTAAATAAACATTGTTGTACATCAAATGTGGTCGAAAGTTGTTATATCACACCCATCGATTCAATGTCCATAACTAAATGATTGTAAAATCTTAATTAATAAGCAGTACCGATTCACTAATTCTTTAGCTCAATATACCGAGCTCCCAACAAACCACTGAGTAATCACAAAGTTTTCCGTTAGCTCAATAATATATATACCAAGAGTCACCAATTTACATAACCATCAAATGCGTTTATAAGCAGTATCGTGTTTCCTTGTGGAGGTATATATTGTTTTCCACAGAACCACCTAAAATAGATGCGCCTAAAGCAAAACCGTCAAAGCACTGAATTTTCTTGACACTTGAAATAATCAGGTACCCTTTCAAGATTGAGTATATTACTGACACAACTGCAAATTATGTAGCAATTTGATCACCTTTTGAGCTCGGCTTACGGTTCCTTATAACCGGGGTACCCTTGATACCGCCTAAAAAGCATCATAGATAATAGAGTTAACATGTTCGAGTTTGCATACAATAGAACGTGATAAAAACTACCTGATATTAGGGTGCGTTTGAATGGGAGAATCGTTTCTGACTCTGCTCTGAATCGGTTGGAGCGGTTCCAAACAGCAAAAGATCGAAACGTTTCAGAGGAGAATCGGCTGGGAACGATTCGCAAAAATGAACTACGAGCACGAAACGCCCAAATCGGTGTTCCACACCGAGTCGCTGCTTCGGTTACTTGTTTGCCCCTCTCTGGTGACCGACGCCGGCTGGAGCCCCGTCCGGATTTATCCTTCTAATATAACCTGAAAAATAGGTTGCTCTTGATCTGTAGATCATTTTCCCCAATTATTCTCCTCCGATTAGTCACAGGAGCACCACCGACCAGCCCCCTTTCCACTGCATTCTCTCTCTTCTCTGTTTTCTTCGCTCTGTGTTCGTCCGGAGGAAGAAGATGAGCAGTTACGTGAGGCTGTGGTGGGCTGGGCCTAGCGGGCTAAGGTGTAGAGCATGTAATGGGCTGCGATGGGATAGTGGGGTGGGCTCTTTTTTTTATCAATTATATGGGATGGTTTTTATATTAGAATTTGTTTATGCAAACCATAAAAAAAATCAAGAACAAATATTTTAAAACTTCATTCATGATGTTATGTGCCAGAATAATATAGCTCATCCAAGGGTACATGGGTCATTTCAATCATCATCCTCTCTATATTGAAATTGAATCTAGAAAAATAGCCAAACGATTTCTGAAGTGATTCTGTTTCAGGTTGTGAAATGTTTCTGGGTTGAAACTGAAATGTTTTTGATTCTCGGTGAATCTAGAGTCGTACCAAACACACCCTTAGAGAAGACTCAATAGTCAAATCAAGGATTTCTGCATCAGAAGGTATCAAACAACTCAGTTTAAACACAAACATAACTCTGTAGACCGATAGACAATGGTTAAGTCTGTACCTAAGCCGCTAGAAGTTTCAGAGTGAACTGTTAAGGCTGACTTCCCAGCCTTTTTCTTAGCCTGATATTCGTGAGCGTACTGCCTTCAATACTCAGGTATTTGCGACCACGGGATTTTTGGTGGCAGATTTTCCTTTCCAGCACTTCCGGTTGCTTTGCCATGCAGCACAGATGAACTTTTGCTTGTGGTTTGAGTTGCTGTCGAGATGTTTAGATAAAACACGAAATCAATGTATTTGTAACTATCTTGCACTCATAGAAAAAAATCAATGCATCTTCAGTTTACCATGTGTATATTTATCCGGAGTTGTCATGCCAATGTTATGACTCGTATTGCTAACAGAGATTGCCTTCTTCTTCCCCTTCTAAGGTGCCACACTACTATTCCCCATGATTCTGGACAAACGAAATCAGAAGATGAACCACAGACAAAAAAGATTGAGTGCACTCACGACAAAGAAAACTAATGTATGGGAAGCTGGCATTTGCACGGTTCATTGATGCAAATATACTGCCACCAATCTTTCAGAAACGAAATGATATATCCAGACAACATAAACATGATGTAAAACTGCCTAGGATTTTATTCCATTGATGCAAATTGAATGAACTTACATATATACGGAGTGAAGGGCCTGCGTACAGGTTACAGAAACCCTGATGAAGAAAACACTAAAGATTACGTCTCAATTGAACCACCAGCTAAACTAATAAACTATGTGGAAAGCGTCACCACCGGCCAAACGAATTAAGCAAATCAAGGCACAGTTTGTTGCTACTCCATGCGCATTGTATCTAGTTGCTAGGATTTCTTTCCGTAGTGTCTGTTAGCAGATTGAGTAGATTACGATTTGGTCTTTTGTTAGTTTCTTTCTTGTACGGTACTCCTCATTGGAGATAGATTGTATTAGGCTTTATATACTTGGCAATACAGTTGAAAACGCTGCAGCTCCCGCAGCACTAAAACTGGTTTGTTCGTTTTCTGTTTCCAACAATTGGTATTCAGAGCTAGGTTTGTAGATTGATCGGAGATGGTAGGAACTCCTCCGCCTGCAGCAAAGGTTGACGGCGGGAAGAAGCCGGCCGACGGCGACGACAAGGACATCAAGCCACCCCCGAGCTCCTCTCGCTCGCCCAGCAGGTCGAGGCGCAGGTCGCAATCCCCTTCCCCAAGCAGGCGTAGACGCGGCGGCCGCCGCTCCGTCGTGCAGAGGGGGATCAAGGAGGGTGGAGGGTGATCAAGGAGGTTGGCAGGGCCGGCATGTTCCCAATTCTGACCAAGGCGAACTACAGCGACTGGTCATTGGTGATGAAGGTGAAGCTCCAAGCCCGCGGCCTATGGGAGGCCGTGGAGGACGGCGACTGCGATGAGCAGGTGGATCGCATGGCCCTTGAAGCAATTTTGCTCGGGCTCCCACCGGAGATGCAAGCGCTGATTGCCGTGAAGCCAACCGCGCAGGCGACGTGGGAGGCGATCCGGAAGGTGCGGATCGACGACAATCGCACGAGGAAGTCCAACGCACAAACTGTGCGGAGGCAGTGCGAGCAGCTTTCCTTCCACGACGGCGAAGTGGTGGAGGACTTCGCTGCGAGGCTGGAGGGGATCGTGACCCAGCTCACCGTTCTCGGTGACCCGGAGCCGCCGGAGAAGGTGGTGGAGCGGTACCACCGCGTTATGCCAAAGCGGCTCAACCAGGTGGCGGTCTCAATCGGGACGCTACTCGACATCGCCACGCTCACAGTGGACGACATCACGAGCCGGCTGAAGGCGGCGGAAGCCCGCGGCCCCGCCACGCCAAAGCCCAATTCGTCCACCTAGCTGCTGCTCACGGAAGAGCAGTGGCTTGCGCGCTCCAAGGAGCGGCAAGCTGGTGTGGGCAGCTCCAAGTCTAAGCCCAAGAACTGGCGCCGTCCCCCGAAGGGCAAGAAAGGCGACGCGCCGCGCGACGCGGCACGTTCCGACGCCCCGCATGACAAGAGGTGCCGCAATTGCGGCCGCCATGGCCACTGGGCCAAGGAATGTCGCTCACGGGACGACGACGACGATGACGAGCCTACGCTGCATCTGGCCGAGATCCTCGACCTCAACCTTGTCAACGACGTCGCGCCAGTGCACCTTGACGAAACACGTGCACAGGCGTTCCTCGGCGAGACGGACGACGCTGAGAAGCTAGAGGGCTGGTACCTCGACACGGCGACCATGCGGTGGTCGGCGATGGGACGGTCGTCGAGATCCGTGGCCACGGAACTGTGATTTTCGCTGGGCGGAACGGGGAGCACAAGGCTTTCACAGGCGTGTACTACATCCCGCTCCTGAAGAACTCCATAATCTCCGTCGGGCAGCTGGATGAAGGCGACGCCAAGGTGGAGATCGAGGAAAGCATCATGCACGTCTAGGATCGGCAGCGCCGACTCCTAGTCAAGGTCAAACGGCTGTACATCCTTTGGCTCGCCATCGCCAGGCCGGTGTGCTTGGCTGCGCGTGCCGGATCGGAGGAAGCATGGCTCTGGCATGATCGCTACGGCCACCTCAACTTCGACGCGCTGCGATGGCTGGCGTGCGGCGACATGGTGAACGGCCTCCCCAACGTCGACCACGTCGAGCAATTGTGTGAGACCTGCATCACCACCAAGCATCGCCGTGCCTCTTTTCCGTCCAAATCATGGTACCGCGTTGAGTTTCCATTAGAACTCGTTCATGGTGACCTCTACGGCCCTGTTTCTCCAGTCACTCCAAGCGGGCGACAGTACTTTCTGCTGCTCGTCGACGACCACAGCCGCTACATGTGGCTCCCGGTCCTCAAGAGTGATGCCGGGATGGCGATCAAGAAGATCCAGGCCGCTGCCGAGAACAAGTGCGGCCACCGTCTGCGCATTCTGCGGACAGACAATGGTGGCGAGTTCACGTCAACTGAATTCGTCCGCCATTGCGAGGAACGAGGAGTCGATGTCATACCCCAATTTCTGGAGCATGTTGTGCATCTTG
>LAPY01006840.1:2718-15413 GCA_000970635.1 Eragrostis tef
CGGCGCGGCCGCGGGGGAGGGGCCTTCGTCCCGAAGGACGGCCTCTCAAAGGGCGCGCGCGGGGCACCGGGCCTCGCCGGCGGCGGCCGCAGTCAGCAACGGCGGGTTAGGGTTAGGATTATGGCGGCGTTGGTGGGGAGGAGACGGTCAGAGACGGGGGACTAGGAGAGGACAGAGAGAAAAAACGGAAGTAAGTCAAGGTGGGGCCCGAGTGCGGCGGGTCGGGCTCGATTCCGGCGCGGTTTGGGTTCGCGTTGGGCTCGGGACGTGGGTCGGCGCGCGTCGGTTGTGGGAGGATAGGGGCAGCAGCTGTGCTCTACGGATTTTGCGTTCGGGCGCGGTAGATGCGGCGGCGGCGGAGAGGTGGGTCAAGAAGTGGGCGGTGACGGGGTGGGTCAGGTTGCGAGGTATGTTTAGGCCTGGGCTGAAGCTGAGAAGTTAGGCGTGGAACGAGATGAGCTTGTCTGTAGCCCATTACGGCCCAGTTTAACCACTTTAGCTTTTCTTTTTATAAAAAAGTTTAACCGTGTTTTTCTCCAAGGATTCATGTAAAGAGATGGTGAATCACGAATGCTGAGTCACACGTTGAATAAAGATGAACAATGTTCGTTTAAAAATAAAACATGAAATCGAAGACGGAACTAAAATTTGATAAAAGCACCTATAAGTAGGGGTTGCAAAATGGCTCGAGGCTTGCGAACCATGTCCGCAATTTTGTCTAGTGCATCTTGGTTCGGCCTTTTAAATATAGATTAGTCAAAGTTTTTATCACAACTTGTTATCTTAATGAGTCTACTTGTGAGCTACTCGTAAGATGACATTTTAGGCTCGGTAATATAAATACTAGTTTTTAGTTACTAAGAAAAGGATACTTATTATGTTCATGAAGCTTAACTCGCCAACCGATACTTAAGTATTGGTAAAAAATTATGCTTATATTGAAATATCTATCTTAATTATCGGCTTTTATTGTCTGAGTTCTTAACTCGGATTATTAATTTTTATGTGTTCCCTTATATTATAATCTTTATTATCAAGATGCTTTTATGCTGTCAATTTGCTTTAACTAACTAATGTTTTGATAATTAAGTTCAAATGTTTTAGGCAAAAATCGAGTTCAATTATGCTCATGAGACCAGAAAGCCAGCTCAAGATATATAAGAAAATCTAGATGAGCTTCCTTTTCTGTGAAAATCTTATCGAGTTTAACCGAGCCAGCTCATTTATGAAATGAGCCTTAAAAGTTGTGTCTTAATGAGTTGAGTTGGATCAGTGACCACCCCCTACTTGTGGCGATTTATGATTGTTTCTCACGCTTGCTATATAATACTATAGTTGACCATTATAGTCCACTAATTTTGGCCCGGTCTGAGCACGATCCGACCCGGTGCGTGAGTGGGCCGGGCCGGCTCGAAGCCCGTCTAGGGCTGAGCTTGGGTCTAGGCTCAAGCCAGGCGGCACGACACGGTTCGTTTAGCGGCTGGCCCATTCAACCTACTATGTGGCTGTGGCTCGGTCTGTTTAGCCATTTTTTACATTAAACAAAAAAAATAGGGAAAACTATTTTAGCTTAGGGCTGGTTCGACACGGTACGGCCCGTCTAACACGGGTAAGGCCGTGCTTGGGCTGTCGAGCCGGTCGGCCTGGTCCGTGAACCTAAGGGCCGTGCCGGCCCATCAAAGAAATGGCCCGGCCAGGTCCGTTGGCCAACTATATATAATACCGAGAAAATGTTTGATGGTGCTTCTGGCTTATTTTGCTCCTGCATTGTTCATGCGTTGTTCACGGAGGAGCTGAGGAGCAACATGAAACCCACTCTCTCGACTCCCAATTACAGCGCATAAATTTTCATCTCGAAAACAAATCATGCTCCACACAACAATACCACAACAAAGATTTGGCAGCGGAGCGGTGATTCGCCATAACAGAGGCCCCTTTTATTGTACCTAAGGTGATGTTCAAGGGATTATTATCACTTTAGAGCTCTTCTTTGATGCTCTCTCTGATTTTTATTCGATGTCGTTAGGACAACCTTCCTAGTCCAAAATTGAATTAGGGCCTGTTCGGTTTTCTGGTTAAAATTTTAGCCAGGAAGAATATTACCATTTAGAGGTATTAAATAAAGTCTAATTACAAAACCTTTTTACAAATAGGGGTTAATTTTCGAGACGAATCTAACGAGCCTAATTAAGCTATGTTTCGCAACAGTGATGCTACAGTAACCATCTTCTAATTATGACTTAATTACGGCATAATTACCTTCATTAGATTCGTCTCGCAAACTAGCACAGGGTTCTGCAATTAATTTTGTAATTAGACTTTAATTAGTACTTCTAAATAACAATATTTCAACTTGACTAAAAAAACTAACAGCCCCTTAGCTGCCTGTCTGAACGTCCAAAATTGAATTAGCTGCTTGTCTGAACGACGAAAAAAAAACGGAGGTAGTACAAATTATGTAATAGATTCAACCGTTAGAAATCTAGTTGAGATCTTTTTATAAATCTCACTAGGCTAAAAAAGCATAAGAAATTAGTTAAAATTAAATTAAATATGTACACTTGAAAATTTTCAGTGGTTTACATTATCTTTAGAGTGTTTAGAATTTTTTTGAGAGGGATAAACCCTTTCCATCCCTTTGTTTTGTCGAAACAACATTTTTTATCTAGTCTGCATTCCAAGATTCCGAGACCCAAATCAACTCCGGCGACTGGCGGGTCCTTTCCTCCGGCGACTGGCGGTTCCTTGCCTCACCTCTGCTGCCGCCAGCGAGTCGGCCCACCTCGTGGCGGAGACGGCACATCAGCGCTGTTAGGAACCCCTCCCAAACCTCGGTCCACTGACTTCCCACTTGAGCCGTCACTCAAGCTGTTTTCGTGTCCCCGCAGGCGAACAAGGAAGCGCCGCCGTCCATGGCTAGCGGCAGAGAAAACAAAATTCCGCCGAAATTCGCCGAAATTCGGCAAAATTTCGTTATATCGGCAGTCAGCGGTAAAACTCTTTACCGGCCCAAATATTTCGGCCCAGTTTGAATTTTTTTCTGTTCCAACACAGCCCACATGACCCAAATTCATTTCTCTCTCCTCCTCCCCATTCTCCCGTCCAGCCACCGCATCACTCCCTCCTCTTCACCTCCCTCCCAGATCCGGCCATGGATGGTGCCTCCGATGGCCCCAACGCGAGCTCGTGCTTGAAGCTCGGCCTCACCGGCAAGGCGGCGACCAACTCGTCCGCGGGCAGGCGCATCCCCTACCGCCCGCCGTCGCGCGCACCTTAAGTCCCTCCGCGAGCGTTGCCGTGGTCGCCCACACGAACGCCACTCAGTCTGCTCCAACGCGACAATGGTCTACTCCAACGCGAAGGCCATATGGTGACACTACTGGCTCCTAAACCAGTATGCTTGTGCTCCAACGCAAAGGCACAAATGTGTTAAAGAACTCAGGAGCTTGTTCCTGTTAGAAATGGTTGGTTTGTTTGTATTGTGGTCACAAAACCTGCTGAAGTGTTTGGCCCTCAATTTTATTTGTGATTCACGCACTGATTTAGTCATTCAATTGCTCTGTTTGTTCTTATCGCCGATATTTCGCCGAATTTGCCGAATTTCATTCAAAATTTTCTTTATTTTTCGGACCAAATTTCGGATAATTTTTGGACAAATTTAAAAATTCGTTTGAGAAATTTCGGCCCGAGAATTCCGATCTTACCGCTCGGCTCCGAAAAAATTTTAGTACCGAAATTCTGAACACTGGCTAGCGGGGCCGACCGGATTAGCACATCCTGTCCTTCCTCCCCGCGCATGAAGCCGTGCGGACGACCGTGCTCGCTCGCTCCTGGCGCGGCCTCTGGATGAGATCCCCCGCTTTCTACATCACCGGATGGGGGACCATCGCCAAGTTCGGCAAATTCGTGTTCCGCCTGCTGCGCCTCTGCCGCGGCATCCCAGACTCCAGGAATTCATGAAATTCTCCCGCAAAATCAAAAACGGGGATCGCTAGTGCTTAATTTTATGGTTCCTTATCTAACCTTTCTGCTTTGTTCTTTGGCTAGTTTGTTTTTGGCAGGGATATAAAATGTTGCCCCACATTTAGCAATCTCAAGACTTTGGTACTTGTTGATTGGTTTGTAGCTGATGACTTCAGCGGACTAATTTGGTTCCTCCAGCATTCACCAACTCTTCAGAAGCTTACACTTCAAGTTTCTTACTATGTAGATTTTCAGCTCTCTGTGCTATTAAAGTTACCATGCATGTTTGATTCGCCTATTAAAATATCTCTTTTTGCTATAGGTGCAAAAGAATCCTGTGAGAAGAAATGAAAGATGCAAACCACTGGAAGAATCAGTTATATCTGACCATCTTAAGACAATTGAAATCAAATGCCATGAGGTTGATGCAACTGTTGTTAAAATTCTGAAGATCTTCACTGCCTCTGGACTACCACTTGAGCAAATTAACATCCAAAGTTCTTCTCTAGGACCTGAATGTGAGTTTCTATTGACACAATAACAGTTATCACACTTATTGTTCGAACAAATTCATCAGTAGTGCGGAGAAATAAGCATTACATACCCTTCGGCATCTAATAAATTTTATTGCATCATAATAACTCACATTCTTTAGAACAAACAATATCAGTATAATCAGTTAACCACATCAAGTTGTTTCAACTTTTTGAGTTTACGGTGTTAGGGTGTTCGGCAAGTCTAAATTATTTGCCCATTTCCACCCATGGAATGTTTTATGAATGTTCTCGAGTTACTGGTTTATACTCGTGCAACTAGTGGGCGCCGCCTCGCAGGCAATCCAGGCGTTGCATCGGCTCCCCTTCATTCCTGTCATTTCAGTTTTGCCGCTTGGGATTTCGATGATGAAAGCATGGTCATCAGTGAGGCTATGGTGAATGGCTGGATCCAGTACGCTCTGTGCTGCCAAGTCCAAGTGCTCCGGTTCTGCTTCGACCGTGATATAGAAACAAGGCGACGCTTGAGACTGCATTACTGGACTCTTGTTTCGGCACATCTAACCAAGTTACAGCTCTCCGGTAGTATGGCTGTCAACGACAGCCTTGATTTTTCAGGCTGTCCAGCACTGCTGGATCTGGAAGTTGATGATGTCCTCCTCAACCCTGAAGAAATTTGGTCTCCATTGTTGCAGTATCTGACCATCGCTCGCTGTGAATTTGGTCTGATGGACCGCACTCGAATCCGTGCACCAAGTCTTGTTTCTTTGAAATTGATAGAATGTTCTCGAAGGACTCCATTACTTGAAAGGATCCCATCATTAGCATCTGCAGTTGTTGAACTTGATTATTCCACTGGCGACAGGTGTTCTACTGGTAGCACTTATGGTTGTGGCCGCGATAGTTGTGACGGTTGTGAAGATTATTATGGGCCTCATAACAACCACGCAAGCTGTCTGCTTCTGAATGGATTGTGGGAAGCTACAAACTTGGAGTTGTCAGCTCATCCTGATGTGGTAATGTTGCTCTTGTTATGTGCTCTTGATGTTTATTCAGTTCTATTGTCTAAAAATCGCTTACTCCAACTATATATTCATTATCATACTAACGGATAACAGTATGACTTTACACATAAGATTTATGTTTTGTATGCAACAACCCCAATGGTCTTTTGGTTCCTCCATGTCCTCATGTTTCAATTGAACATTCTATATAGTTTATTAATGATCATCATGCTATGCTATTACTAGAATTGTTTCTACTCCAGGAATTCATGAAATTCTCCCGCAAAATCAAAAACGGGGATCGCTAGTGCTTGTTGTCTGATGTTAATTTCACTGCTTATTTGCTATTGCAAATATAGGTGTATTCTTTTCTGAAACTTGATGTCTCTATATAAGATATCTGATTAATCAGCACATTCTTCTAGACTTCTAGTTAGTTTGTGCTTTTTACTCTCCAACTAAAAGAAATATTCAAAGTTCACTATGGTATGATACACATCATGAACTTAATTTTATGGTTCCTTATCTAACCTTTCTGCTTTGTTCTTTGGCTAGTTTGTTTTTGGCAGGGATATAAAATGTTGCCCCACATTGAGCAATCTCAAGACTTTGGTACTTGTTGATTGGTTTGTAGCTGATGACTTCAGCGGACTAATTTGGTTCCTCCAGCATTCACCAACTCTTCAGAAGCTTACACTTCAAGTTTCTTACTATGTAGATTTTCAGCTCTCTGTGCTATTAAAGTTACCATGCATGTTTGATTCGCCTATTAAAATATCTCTTTTTGCTATAGGTGCAAAAGAATCCTGTGAGAAGAAATGAAAGATGCAAACCACTGGAAGAATCAGTTATATCTGACCATCTTAAGACAATTGAAATCAAATGCCATGAGGTTGATGCAACTGTTGTTAAAATTCTGAAGATCTTCACTGCCTCTGGACTACCACTTGAGCAAATTAACATCCAAAGTTCTTCTCTAGGACCTGAATGTGAGTTTCTATTGACACAATAACAGTTATCACACTTATTGCTCGAACAAATTCATCAGTAGTGCGGAGAAATAAGCATTACATACCCTTCGGCATCTAATAAATTTTATTGCATCATAATAACTCACATTCTTTAGAACAAACAATATCAGTATAATCAGTTAACCACATCAAGTTGTTTCAACTTTTTGAGTTTACGGTGTTAGGGTGTTCGGCAAGTCTAAATTATTTGCCCATTTCCACCCATGGAATGTTTTATGAATGTTCTCGAGTTACTGGTTTATACTCGTGCAACTAGTGTCCTCTGTGAAGTCCATTTTGATTGAGTTCCAGCATCATCTATTTCCTGCTCATGCATGCTATTACCATGTCATGTGATGATTTTTCAGTGAAGCTATTGTGCCAGTAGCCCTTCCCTTTTGTTTACATTTTATCTTTTATATGCAACTTATATTTATGTGACTTCCATTTTATTGCAAACTGAATTACCACTAATGTGTATTTATTTCTCTGTCCTGATGTTGTTTGTCAAAGGAGTAAATGATATTTTTCATCTTATTTAATTTAATTGGTGCAACTTGGTTGTAAATAGATAAAGCTAGCACACTTGATGCTCACTGAAGTGAAGTTCATATCAATTCCCTGTATTTTACGATTATATATGAAGCCAATGGAATTTTTCACTTATTTTTTCATAGGTCCTCTTTGAGTATTTTTTTTTCTTTGCTTCATTTGCAGGTGTTAACTTTAAATGCATTAGTCTTAGCTCAAAGTAACGGTAAGAAGATCTAGGTCTGCAATGCTTCTATTATTATTTGTATCATTTGAAAAAATATTGTGCAGATTTGTGTTCGGTATAGTTGTATGTTTTCGTAATCATCTTACAGTTTTTCTTATTGAGGAAAAAAGAATACCATTTTGTGTAGAGAATAGAGGGCAAACACAGGTTATTATTGTTTAGTTTAGCCGGTATTTTGGCATCTTTTATTTGATTATTTATACATTACCTTTGTCCTAAAGGATTGCTGATTGCAAGCACCTAGAATGCAGTTAAAATTTTGTGCTTCTGATATTATCTACCAAAATGTTATTTGCTGAGAGCCTGAGATTCTTCATTCATGTTGCAGAAGCAAAATGATGACATTCTCATTAGCTAATATAGTAATATTTGAACCTCTTGTAGAAATTCACTATGTGCACATATGGAAAGGGAAAATACCGCTTCCTGCTACCTTGAATAAATGCATATTATTATACTTTGTCATAATTTATTCACTCCTTAATCTCCACAATGATACTCTATTTTTCTATATATTTAGAGCTGCTAGTTTCCTATTTAACTTGGAGGAACTTGAGTGCTTGATTGACTTTCCTCTTCAATCATTAACCACCTTTACTGAACCACACCTCAACCAATTTTACACCGCCTCTATTTAAGGATTGTTGCATGGATATTGTTGATCCTGGTAGTCTAGTGAATGCTGCTATTTGTGTGGAGATGGATGGAAAGATGTCCACCATGGTCCCATCAGCTACGAATATTCCATTTCCATTGTTGCTGCCTTGTTGGAACTTTGTTTATTCCAATAATTCTGAATAATGGAAATTTTTTGTACCTCGTATTATGTCACTGAAATTTCCCGTTTCGATTATGCAGGGTTCAATTATATCTGGACAGCTTTTCCTGTCAACCAGAGGAGATAATATTCAGGCCACTATGCAGCACCAATTGGAGTTAGCTTTGCAGTTTTAATATTGTTTTGGCCTTTGGCAACCATGATATCATGGGATTGATGAGGACATCACTACTGTTGATACAAATGTTACTCCTGTCCACATCAGGAATGGACTTTGAAAGTTACATTCTGATCGATTCATTTGTATCTTCGTAACCTAACTTTTGTTTCATCTCAAATGTGTATATATTCTGAATTTGATGCCAGTTGGATGTGCTTGCTAAGTGTAGCCCATTTGCATATATGTGGTTCAAAACTTTAGGACCTTTTTTTGGTTACAACAAGACTCCCATATATGTGGATCCTGAAAGTGCAGTTGTAATTTGAGAGCAATATTTTAATATTGGCCCAAGTTTTCCATACAGTGCCCACTCTTCATTGGAAGGCTCCCATTTGTAATGAAACGACCGATAAGACAAATGGCACTCAAATTGCAAACTGGGCAAATAAATCAATAAAATAGTTCTAAAGTGGTTTGAAGAATCTACCACTTTGGTTAACTTAGGTCTTGTTTGGACTAAACCCTGGTTAAGAAGGAAGCGGATAAGAACGGCAGTGCCTTAAACATGGTTTCGGCGGGAGCTGAGGCGACCACGCGGCAGGCGAAGCAAGCAGGGCAGCGGCAGCGTCGAGCGACGGCGCTCGCGAGCCCAACGCTGCTGGTGTAGAGTGTGGGGACTGGGCGTTTTTTTTTTTTTTTTTTTTTTTTTTTTTTTTTTTTTTTTTTTTTTTTTTTTTTTTTTTTTTTTTTTTTTTTTTTTTTTTTTTTTTTTTTTTTTTTTTTTTTTTTTTTTTTTTTTTTTTTTTTTTTTTTTTTTTTTTTTTTTTTTTTTTTTTTTTTTTTTTTTTTTTTTTTTTTTTTTTTTTTTTTTTTTTTTTTTTTTTTTTTTTTTTTTTTTTTTTTTTTTTTTTTTTTTTTTTTTTTTTTTTTTTTTTTTTTTTTTTTTTTTTTTTTTTTTTTTTTTTTTTTTTTTTTTTTTTTTTTTTGAGAATTGAGTCTGGACTGGGCTTGGTTCGGCGGCAACAAAGGATGGCCTGCCTGTCTAGCAGGCCGACCTGTAGATATCATAGGGCCATAGCAGAATGGAAAGATAAATCATAGGGCCATACCTTGGTTCTTATAAGATTTTCTACAAAGTTTTTTTTTTCTATTTTCTACTGGAAAGATAAATAAATCAAGAAAGTCAAATAAATAGCAGAATGTGCTCAATTGTTTTTTTAGCAGAACAACATCATAAAATCATAAAAGAAACACCCGTAGACTAATGAAAATCCATATGTTACAGCGTACCCCTAAGAGCAACTCTAACAGGCTAGCCAAAACATGTTCTCTCTCTAAATATGACTAGTACTATTGTAAATAGCTCTCCAAGAGTCTCTAAATCCATCTTTAGAAATTAAAATAGCTAACTCTTCATTCCACTTTTCTAGCTATCTTTATTTAGCTAGGCACATTAAGTCTCTATCCTCTTCCCGCGGGCCCTTGGTAATTTAGAGAGTCTGTTGGGTTACTCCATCTTTTTTTAGGTGTTTTTATTTTAGAGACTAGCTAAAATCAAAAGGTTTAGAATATATTTATAGCTAAACTCTTAGAGTTGCTCTAATAATTATCAATGACGAGCAATATATCATGGTCCATTGTCTCTCATGTACAGTAAAGAGAAGATGGGTTTTTTTATGATTCCAACAGCCAAGAGGCAAACCGGAGAGCCAAAGATCGAGCACGCATCCAGGGACTCGTCGGGCCGCCAAAGGATAGAAGGCCATGGCTCCTGGTTTTGTTGCTTTACCATCAGTCCACCACTGGATCTGATGCATGCTCTCTTTTCTACTTTTTTGTACATTGGACTAGCCTTATCATCCATTTAATTTACTAATTAATTTTGAAAAAAAGAGATAGAACTTTGGTCCTCAACTGTACTAAACAATGTTACCTAGCTTCACATGTCATCAGCACTAAAGCCTAAGGGAATGCATGATTAGACAAAACAAAGCAGCAGATAGAAAAGCATATGGATCCCAACAACAACAGTTCAACTTTACAAGTATCAAAAGTTTGTAAATCATTCTCACAATCTGGTTGAATACTTCCGAGAATTATATTCAAGGATTCTAAAGATTCATGTCACCACATTGCTCCTTTTGTTTATTACTAGGATCAGTGTCGTGATTATTTTAAAGTTATCATATTTAACCAATATATACTAGCAACGTGAACACTATAGTATGCATTTTGTCAGGTTCAAGTACTTTTACAAGATTAATGATTTACTAGTATAATGGTATCATGCATGAAGTTAAAAATGTAATGGCAAAACTTAGACTCTATATATACCTTCAAATATAAATACTATATAATCAAAGAATATAGAATGGATCATAGCAAATTTCATTTCATCCGTTTATTACCTAGCTAGGCCATTTAAGAACCATGTGGGCAGAAGATTTTAGATCTTGATCCAACCCCCGAAGACTTCGTAGGCTTAGGCGAATTTAGCTATTTGATATTCCTCCATGGACTTATGGATAGTTTATCAAAGGAAATACCACCTTGGTCCTGGGAAGCCCGGGATAGTTTATACAGAACGAGTGCTGAAATGTTACGAAAAGTTAGATACATGGTAATGGAGTGATTCATATGACGCTACCATTTGTGAGAAGTTTATACAGAACATGCCCGTGAGATCCACGCCCTTGTTTTCGTTCACCATTTGTTGAGATTAGTCCGCACCTTCGGAATATATATAGTTTATACTTGCTTAATAGCAATCTATTCACGACCAAAAACGAACCATAAAAACAGGTGGTGCAGATTAATATTCTGATACAAAGAAGAAACAATATGGATTAGTACGAGATATCCGGTGGGGATAATATATAGAATCAGATTACATATTTGGGACTCATGCATGCGCCTTTTGCTTGTACCCAAATGAAGTCCGCAGCTCTCGGACGACATGCCCCTGTAGCTTCTGATCCGTCTTTCGTAGTATCATATCTGCAGGTGGACATGAAAACGACGATGTAATCAGTATTTTGCATAGCATTTGGATCAGTTTTTATGCACTCAGAACAATGACAATCTAGACGTACATGCAAGGAATGCGATGAAAAGAAGGGGACCGGAGCAGGCTCTGTTTGCCGCACATGAAGGATCTCGAGTCGTCGTCTGTGTCTACATCTTCGTGGCTGACATGAGCGCAATCAGTCCCAGGCCGCCATTCTTTCATTTCATGTTCTCCTCCCCTGTCAGGTCTGTCGGTGGCGTCAGAAAATTGGAATCGGTTCCCTTGCGAGTGGTCGGAACTCAAAGCCGACACGGGTGGAAAGAGTAACGACACGAATCGCGATGCAGCCGCGCGCGCTCGATGACTACCGTGGATAAATCCGCATCGCCCCTCCGCTCACCCCTAAACCCTAATAGGACATCTGGCCGGGCTTGGTATATTAGGGCGTGAAATCTCTCCCATTCTACTGGATTGAAATTCCCCCACCAGAACGCCGCCTCGCACTCGCTTACGGCAGGTGATTGGCGCCCTCCCAGATGGCGTCGTTGAGCACATCCTCTCGCTCCTGCCGGCGCACGAATCGGTGCAAACGTGCGTCCTCGCGAAGCGCTGGCGCGACCTCTGGAGATCCGCGCCGGGGATCCATTTCACCGGCGGCGTCAACGACAGGTTCCAAGGCTTCGTGAACCACCTGCTCCAACTCCGGCGAGAATCGGCGGCGCCTCTGGAGTCTTGCGGCTTCGAGCTCGACGCCGGCGAACTCGAATTCGACTCCGACGACCAGAAGCGCACGTGGGCGAGCAAACTGATCTTGCTCGCTCTAAGATGCAACGTCAGGGTTCTCCGATTCTGCGCCACCACCACCCTTGAGGAGGAGGACTTCCTCCCGTTCGAGTTTGATGACGTGCTCCTCGTCTCCCGGCACCTCACCAAGATCGAGTTTAGCGGCATCGTTATCGCCGGCGGCATTCTTGATTTCTCGGCATGCACCGCGCTCGCTGAAATGAAAGCGGACAGGTGCGGTATCGAGGCTGACAAGATAGTATCTCCGACACTGAAACGTCTGGTTATGACATGCTGTGAGTTTGTGGGAACTGATCCTACAGGCCACATTCGACTGTCTTTCCCGGGGATGATTTCATTGGAGCTAACCCGGTGTGCTGGTAGGACTCCTTTTCTTGCGAGCATGCCGTCCTTGGTAACAGCCAATGTTAGCTTTGGTGATGGGTGTGAAGACAGCTGTTGGTATGGTGGCTCCGGTGAATGTGGCATGTTTGACTGTAGTGGCTGCGACTATTATGGGTCTCCTGCAGATTATAGTATGCTGCTCAAAGGCTTGTCAGAAGCCACACACTTGAAGCTGTCAGCTTCTCTTTCAGTGGTACGCATGCAATTTTGATATCTTTATATATGCTTTATAATCCCATGCATATTACATTTTTAGACATGCATGGAATTACCTGGTTCTTTGTCTGATCTGCCTTCTTTGCTCTCTGTCCAG
>LAPY01006844.1:0-12945 GCA_000970635.1 Eragrostis tef
GCTTCCTTGATGTTCAGCTCCTCGCTAAGCTGGAGCGCGTCCATAAAAACACATGCAGCCGCAATCGCAGTGTCACGGCCTCTCCATTGTCGCACCATCACAGGAGTTCTACTTTCCGAGTATCGTATACATTTGACGAGGAGATGATGTTTCTCTTCCGGGGATCCCGTATATTCGTAACATCTAGCCAGCACGGTCTGAGCAGCGCGGTGTAGAACGTCCCCTTCGCTGCCGGACATGACGCCATGCTCTGCGCAAAGGTACATTACATAATTGGACAGCTCTCTGGTCATGGTTATGGATGGAGACTTGCTGTTGGAATGCTGGTCGTCATCGTGGAAGAAGCATAGGTCCGTCGCTATGTGCCAGGTAAGGACAGTGGACATGAAGCCAGAAGGGTCGAGGTTGCTTTTAGTAGTGAGAAGTGCCTCCAGCATAGGTCCTGATGATGATTGTCTTCGGAGCTCGGACCTCGCCCAATGGCCGGTGAACTTGCTGGCGGGGTCCCACGCGCCTTCCGTCCCTGTGGCATCTGCTGGCGCGAACTCTAACAGCTTATCAAGGAGGAGCTTCTTCAGCTCGGCAGAGAGGGCGACACGCGTCGTGTCACTCTTGATGCCGATCCGACGCATAACGCGCCCCACGCACGATGATTGTGCAGCATTGACAGCACCATCAACCATGTTGTACTGTGCTAGCTTATGCGACCATTGCGGAGTGCCCTCGGATGGACGGACAACCTTGAAGATGTTGAATAGTGTAGCAGCTCGCAAACGAGGGCAGCACCACAGCTTTCTTTCATAGGTAATCTCCTCCGGAGCTCTTTCTCCGTACACCCAGTACGAGGAGGTGACAATGAAGACAGAGATCATCTCCAGGATGACGGCTCCAATTAGCAGTATGTAGGACACGGCTACATCAGCTCTGCTGTAGTGCTGATGGCCGAAATGGTCAGCCTTGCAGGCGAACACCACAAGGGCTGTGAAGGTGGAGCCCTGTGTAAGGAGCCTGAAGCAGCGACCGTTGAGCCGGTCCGCGTGCGAGAAACGAGCTCCAAGCTTGGTGTAGAAGTAGTCGTAGACAAACGACAGGTGGACCTCTACAATCTTGTAGCAATCATGCACCCTGTGTTCGTTCGACTGTATCGCTTGTGCAGAGGGCTTGTCGATTCTAGGCGCCCATGGTTTTGTTTCCGTCAGCAAGGTCAAGTTCTGGAACAACTGACAGAAAGCACTCCTTATTTGCTCTTGGTAAGTTCCACCCCCTTTCATAACCCTTCGAGCATCATCAGTGTTCAAATTGCTACTAAGCCTCTGCATGTCGATGCCAGTACGGAAATCAGGGGGAATGCGGTCACGGTCACCGTAAGGTAACGGTTTGGCAGCAAGCATGAGTGCTGATGTCCTCCCGGCGTACTTGATGGTGCCAGCGATGAACATAAGCACCATGGGAGCCAAGAGTTGCTTGTCTCCCTGCCACTGCTTGCCGACCACGTAGGCGGCCAGCCCCACCTGGGTGACGAGGCTCAGGAGGTGGCGCTTCCACAGCGCGTTGTCCTCCATGGAGAAGGCCGTGATCGTCTCCTGCCCGCCGAGGTGCAGGAGCATGAACGGCGCCCAGAAGAGCGTTAGCCCGTGCCGGGGCCCATTGATGTGGAGAGTCAGATGGCCAAGGACAAACATCGCCAGGGAGTCGGCGGACAGGTAGGCTAGCCACAGCAACTTGCTCAAAACACCAGGGGTCCTACGCTTCCTAATGCCCGAGAACAAGAGAAGGAAGGCTTGCAGCGCGAAGCTCACCAGCACCAACACCTGGATCTCCCACTCGTCCCACAGTTTCCCTAGGTGGTCCGTCAACCTGCATGCAGGCCAGCAGTATAGTACGCACAACTCAGCAATATCTAAATAACGAATTTGCAAACTTATATTAGACAGAAAACATTTCATACACGTTAGTTTCTAATTAATGTCTTTATCAACGCATATATGCATCTTTCATGGTTCCTTACAAGGTAACGGAATCAATTGGCACTGCTTAATCAGCACAGATCCAGCTCCAGGATCCGTGAGGGGTTCACGAATTTTCATGAAAACAATTCATATATACATGTTCCTCCACAAATATAAGGCTTTCCGGGTTAGGTGAAAGTCAAATGTTTTCATTTTTGCCTCGCAATATCTATAACGATATATTATTTCAAATTGAAAGAGTCACACAGTTGGTTCCACGAGGAATCAAGTAATATCATCTTTATGGTGCCAAGTTTTATGATTTTTTGCTATTAATTTGGTTTAATCTGACTAAATCCAAAATGCCT
This sequence comes from Eragrostis tef, assembly GCA_000970635.1. Lineage (NCBI taxonomy): Eukaryota > Viridiplantae > Streptophyta > Magnoliopsida > Poales > Poaceae > Eragrostis > Eragrostis tef. Next base: position 2,318 of record LAPY01006844.1, read on the forward strand.
TATATATTATTCTTAAGGATTTTGAAGAAAATGCTAAGAAAGCCCTCAACTTGTCCTAAAAGATCCAGGGGAAATTGAAGAAAACACTAAGAAAATTACAATTAATCTGTACACTCAACAAGGAACTTCATTTTTTTTTGGTCCTATATGTCTTTTACCCTTCGTACATATATATGGGGAAATTGCATGTGAAGTTGTAACCGGACCAAAGCCATACTAAGTACAGGCAGGGAAGTACAATCATATCAACATGCATACATATACAACTGTAAACCATTTATAAACTTAATAGTTGCACCTTCCATGATACCTGTCTTTATTTTCCATCCGTAGGTCGTTACTAGGCACATCACCAGACAGATTTAATAAGACCCTCATTTTGCGCGCGTGGGTAGTTGCTGGACTAGTTTTTGTTCTGAGGTATAGATAATCCGCACGCGAGGGATGTATATATAATAAAGAGATTTGCATGCTTGACGCCTCGGCCTTTCAGGATCGACAGCTTTGCGTGTGATTCATTCAATACGTTGCTTTGGGTTGGACTGGACGCGAGGAACCCAATTCCGCAGTGGCATCTGTGCAACACTAGATTTGCTTGCTGATGGAGGAAGCTTTTTTTCGAACAATGACTAATGGAGGAAGCTGCGAGCCAGGTAGCAAGCCAAGAACTGATGCTCGTCCAAACAATCTGCTAGACTGCACTGGTGGCGTCGGTTCATACCTTTAGCACCATCACGCCACCACACCTGATTTAATCTGTACGTATGGATTTTTTTAGATAGCGGATAACTGGCGCTTGGGATGGTAATTAAAAACGTAAAGAGGGAATTCTTGTTAGTCCTCTGTCCTCTCTCCTTGGCACCTGCCAGACCAGACTTTTGAAGGCCGTGATGGTGTTGGAAAAGGCCTTGGGTAAGATTGTCTCAACGAGCTTTTGAGCTTGTGTACCAGAATTCTGGGCCTCTTAACAAATTATATGCACTCATTGGCCTAAATCTTCAGGTCAACCAACGATACATGAAAAGCCAAAATTCGAAGAAAGCTATCAATTATTATTTGGATAGTCTTTGAAACCAGAAAATATCTGCATTTTGCCCCGGAAGTTCAGTGTTCTTTATCGTTACAGCTTACAACATGAAGAGCATTCTCTGTACAAAGTGACAAACGAGTAATGCCCAGCTCCAAACTATATTCAAATAACCAATATAGAAGGGGAGGCGGGCAGTTGCAGCTGCTGCCTGCTGCTACAGTTCCTAGGCAGAAGAAGGGGCATCTGGCTGCCTATCAGGGAGCGCTGCTTGGAATGCAGGGTGTGCCTCATACTCAGCATTGAGCCTGGCAAGAGTAGGGTAATTTGACTGCCAAAAAGCAGCACATTTCATTAGTTCCGATTGATCAAACAGATAAAACGAAATAGACATATTCTTGTATCAAGAAGGAAGAGGGCCAGTACCATGTCAATTTTAGTGCGATTCAGTGCTGCGTAAATCTGGGGGGCTAAAAATATGTCTGCCTGCATATGAAGAAAAATACAACAAATACTCAAATGAACTGACAGCTGTCCATACTGTTACTAGCTGTGATCTATATTCCTACATGTACAAGAAACTGAGAACAAGTTCGACAGTATATTCAAATTAGGGGTTCTTTGATAAACTAGTTAAACTTGGAGAAGCTTAAAAGCAATTCATTACCATGTGTGCAATTTGTTGTCAAATCGTAATGGGGCATAGAAGACAGTTCTAACCCTTAATAGCAAGTCACAGCCTTACTTTATGTTCATTTTGAGTTAATACCTCATGCACTCTCCCTTTGTTGAGAAAGGAATAAACACTTTTCTATCAAACTTTCAAAAACCCTATAAACTTTTGGTTGCTTTAAGAGGACAGAAAAAATCTGACTAAGATTCTTCATTTTTTTAATTCGTTTTTCTTTTCTTTCTGGATTCAGATCATTACGATGTCACTTCACACTGAAACTATCACAAAAGATAATCTACTACACCGGGAAACAACCCAATAAGAAAGAAGTGTGATGAATCAGGGCAGCAAACATACCAGTTGGACTTCATCCCCTGTTGCGTACTTTCCAGCAGTGTCTTTTATCAGGTTCTCAATAGCTAAACCATTCGGGAAAGTGAGTACATTTAGAACAACAAACAAGTGCAAAAGCGATAAAGATCAAAATAATAAGACTGTTGAGTGATAATATGTTTGATAAGCGAGCTAAAGGGACTATAAGTGATTTTCTAGAATCATGTAATACAATGGTTTTGCGGTGTGAGCAATATTTCTTGATGCAAAAGTCGTTTGATGAAAGTAATTCAACATATGTATGTAAAGATAACCTGTGAAACCCCTCTCGATTTGTTGTTGGGTCCATGAGAGGCTCTCCCCTGCACCAACTTTTTGCTCAATGAACCTCTGCAAAATAAGCATCACACCAATTGACAGCGTATTTAAGTTTACAAAATTAAGTTGCCTCGATAAGCCAATCTTCAGCAAAAAAATTGCATCATTGAACAATCAAAATGGTATCCTGTTCTATGCTTTATAGAACTCAAGACTGCTGGGTGACAAATTTTCTAAATGTAGAACCTCATCGTGAGAAGTAATGTTACTTACCAACAATGTAAGATTATGGAGAGGTTGAATACCAGAGCCTACAATACTTGCAATCTGCCATAGAAACATAGAAAAGTTTCAGTTAGGCATGATGAATTCATGACCAAACTGAGCGCTAGCAGTTCTGCCACCTACAATACACATTTTCATTTACTATTACTTTTCTTTAGCACAGAATTGTCAGATGGGCTCTACTGGTACCATACGATGCATCACTGACCCACAATGATTGATATTTTACCAATTTCATTTGCATCTGTATTGAAATAAAAAGCAACTAGTAAACAAGCTGCAAAACAACAGACATAAACTATAGATGCTTGCTGAATTCCTCTTAAATGCTGCCAATTACAACTCCCCACTTGTAAATGCAATGGATTATGTGCAACATGTGGTTGCCATCATGAACAACGGGATGCAAAACCTAAAGTTACCTGGTGATTCAAAGCCTTCTTTTTAAGGTCTTGAGGTAAAAGAGGAGGATCAGGGTACTTGTCCTCCAAATACTGCAAAGGCACAACAGAACAAGTGACTCAAACATTATTCATTTTTTGTGACGACAAACAAGAATATCACAATACTTGCCAATGCTATCGCATAAGAGTCACCGATCACTGCATCACCATCGACCAACGCGGGGACAAACTTCATAGGATTAAGCTTCACGAATTCTGCAAACAAAGATCAGCCTAGTGAATCTCCAAACAAAACAAGAGCCCTTTCATCATATAGCTAAATGCAACCTGTTTGTTCGACACAAACCACAAGAGCAGTTAAATTGTGCCACATATTTCTATCCGAGACGGGGAGAAACAATAAGCATGGCCATGGCCACCCTAAGCAAGTAGTAAATCAACAGCAGCAATCGCACGAGCTAGTCCAACTACCACGGTGGCAGTAGTGCTCAGTTACCCACCTGGATCAGACTGCTCGCCCTTGAGGAGGTTGACCGCCTTGTACTCGTAGTCCACGCCTACAGAGACGCAAAATCCGCGCAAGCATCGAAATCAAACCAAGGCAAGACTAATCAATTCACGAAACGAAGAGGGAGGACTGAGGAGTCAGCCGGCGGGGGGGCGAGGCGGTAGCGGCGGTCGGTAACCGCAGTATCACGAACCTTTGAGGTTGAGGGCGATGCGGGCGCGGTGGGAGCATGAGCTGCGCCAGTACGAGTACAGCCTCGGCCGCGCCCCCGCCGGCGTCGCCTCCACCTCCGCCATTTGCAGCCACGGACAGGCGCTGACGGGTCACGGAAGAGCACTGGAAGTCTGGAAGCGACGCAAGCGAAGGGGAGCACGGAAGGAACGGAAGGAAAGCGAAGTGGGTAACTGGGCCTCGTACACACACAGCCACGAATGACCAACGCCCCAGGTCCAGCCGACGCAGAACCGGCCCATATGGTCACGTCTGCCAAGGCGTCGGCCTTCTGGCATGTGGCCCACCACAAAACGGGCCCTCCAACCAGTGCGCATCCGCTGCGCTCCAAAAGCCGAGCCCACGGTTCGGGCCCACACCCTTCCATTCCATGGAAGCGAAGTGAGAGCATTTCAACTGACCCCTCGTCGATTCAGATTTTCTCAATCTACCCCCTCCGCGAAACAGCTCTCGCTTTCTCTAATCCTCTCCTGCTCCCTTTCACCACTACCCGCCCACCACCACCACCACACTCCGCGTCCCCTGCCCCAAACCCTAGCGCCGGCGATGGACGGCGACGGAGTCGGCGGGGGACGTCTTCCGCGACTTCCGTGCGCGCCGCGCCGGCATCGTCAAGGCGCTCACCACGGGTCAGCTAGCCTCGCGCTCCCTTATAGCTTCCTCCGCCTCTTGCCTTCTTCCTGGTTTTGTGGATGCTTTCGCTGACGGATAATCTTTCCCCGTGGTGCTTCTGTGGTGTGCGCAGATGTGGAGAAGTTCTACCAGCAGTGCGACCCCGGTGAGGCTCCCCGCTTCCTCCCCCTGCTTTTTATCCTCCCGTTTTGCAGCTTGTTCCGTTATGGGAAGCCGTAACCTTCACTCTGGGTCGATCCTATATCTGGTTATAGAGCTCGATCCGGTTGCCTGGCTTCGTGGGATACTAAGCTCCGACAGTAAGCTTGATTTAGCCGTAATCCATGTCAGCTTCAGTGTGCGGTTGGGGCGCGTGTTCGGTGACTTGTTGGTGGATGGTCCTAGGATTACCCAATCCAAAACCCGAACCTGGTATTTTGTATGGATTGAGTCATTGGTTTGTTTCTTCGTTGTTGCATGGTCCACTTTATCGAGCACAGCAAGTCATATTCGTTGCCAAATCATACCACCAAAAGGAACGCCTGACACCCTCCCAAGTGATGTATACTCGGATGGACTGATCTCCTGACGAAACGCACTGGTTAAAGAAACTTGGGTCAATTCGAATCCATCCTCAGTTAAATGGGTGTTTGGGATTTGTTAATGCCAATTTTAGGCAAGGTGAAGTGCAATAGATGTTATTCTTCGCTTCACAGATGGACGTCTGGAACTTATAAAGCGTCAATTTTTGTCCTGCTTGCATGTGTAACACTTGAGAGGAACCATTACGAATTGTATACTTTATTTAAGAGAGAGAACTATCTGAGGGAAGTGTCGGCTGTGCCGTCATTTGGCTCAGCCTAGTGTCTGCCAGTGTAGTGAGGATAAATGTTTGTCAACTTGTGTTACTTAGTTATCAGTATGAACATGTCCGTCGGATAGATACTGGTTAAAGCTAATGCTAAGTAACCACAATTGCTGTAATCTGATCGAAATATAAAAGTTAACAAATCAAACTAATGCCATTTACCAAATTGCTGTAATCTGGTCGAAATATGAAAGTTAACAAATCAAACTAATGCTCTTTCCCCAAGTGGCTCTATTGTAAAGTGGAAAAAAGGATCGTATATGAGCAGAAGGCAGGTCAAATAGTAGGAATGAATGAAGATAGATAAAGTATGCATGAATCATTGGTGATAGTACTAGCATTGTCATTATCCTTAATTAATGATGGCGTAGATTCAAGTGAAACAATTATGAGTTAATTGTCTTCTAATCATCTTTTCAGCGTCCACGCTAAACTGAACTAACATTTAGAATAGCATCAGGTTCTCTACTGTGCTGATGTTCAGTGGTATACCAGAAATAAAACATCTGGTTCTGTTTCCTTCTTTTTGTCTTGTTGTATAATGATGTCTCTCTTTTACCAGAGAAAGAGAACCTGTGCCTTTATGGGTTACCGAATGAGACCTGGGAGGTCACGCTTCCAGCTGAGGAAGTACCTCCTGAACTTCCGGAACCAGCACTGGGGATAAACTTTGCTCGTGATGGAATGGTCGAAAAAGATTGGTTGTCTCTGGTTGCGGTTCATAGTGATGCATGGCTATTGTCTGTTGCGTTCTACTTTGGAGCTCGCTTTGGATTCGATAAGGAGGCCAGGTATGCTTTTAGCATTCCTTGAAAATATTTCTTTCCAAATATGCCTACACTGGGTGTGTGATACTTGTTCATGCTTTTGGACTGCACTATGAAAATATTCGTGCTACAGATCACTTTTTTTGTGTGTAACGTGCTACAGATCACTGAGAGTACAAATATACTTTCATAATTATTTTGCTCTTTTTCTGCAAAACCAAACATTGTTCTTGATGTAATAGAAGCATGTCCAGTGTAGAAGAATTTGTCTTGCTGACATTCTATGGTGGTGGTTTGGGTGGGGCAGCGGGTGTGAGGCACCACTAGCAAGAGGGTTGTGTCACTGTCTGGGTAGATGGGGAGTCTGTTTTTGCAGGATGTGGAGCACCAGTTGCTGTAGTGGAGACTTGAGAGGGATCAGTGAGCTTTGTATACTGGAGATTGGGGTGTGGTATATCTAGGAGAAGTTGTAGGGAATGGGAGAGTTGAGAGCTACTCCCTCCGTTCTTTTTTATATGACACCGTTGACTTTTTCGTTGAACTTTGACCAACAATATAGATTAAAATAGTTACTTTTTGAATATAAAATAAATATCATTGGATTCATCATCAAAAGCACTTTAAAGGCAACTTATACATTTAGCTATTTACATAAATATTTATAGATAAGACGAAAGGTCAAAGCAACGAAAAAGTCATATAAAAAAGACCGGAGGGAGTAGTTAGTAGTCTTTAAGTCTCTGGTCAATGGAGAGCTCGCAGCCATTATATTGCCAGTGGTTCATTTTTCATTAATTTCTCTAGTTATCTGCCACTTGTTTGCCCACCTGGATTGAAATAATGGCAGCCCTCGCCCCTCCCTCCTTGTGAAATTTGGTGATTTTGGAAACTTGTTATTTCTAGCCATTATTGTGTATTGGTGTGGGAGATTCAACATGTGAAATCTGTATACAGATTTACCTACTCTTTTCATTAAAGTGGTATTGGTTTTTATTATTCTGTTAAGGATTCAGATCTATTTTATGATATAGAATTCATTTCAGCTTGTAACTGTTATCTTACTTTTATGCGAATAACATTAGGCAGTTATTGGAGAACAAGTTCGGCTAATCCACTGGTGGCATTTTGATTTCAGGAGAAGGCTCTTTACCATGATTAATAATCTGCCCACTGTTTATGAAGTTGTGACAGGGGTTGCTAAGAAGCAAACAAAAGCTCCCAATGGCAGTAGCAAAAGCAACAAATCAAACTCTAAAGTAAGTTTTCTTGTTGTCTCTAGAGCAAGTGTGTATGTACAATATGTGACATGTAGAGATGCACTGCACCCTGCTTGTGTTGCTGACACAACCCTGTTTCACTTCTCTGGCCTTCTCTTGCAGCCACCAAAACAGAACAATTCTAACAATAAGCCTGCAAAGCCAACTAACCCTAAAGACGAGGAAGACAGTGGCCGGGAGGACGCAGGGGATGAGGACCAAGCTTACCTGTGTGGCTCTTGTGGAGAGAGCTACACAAATGGTGAATTTTGGATCTGCTGTGACATCTGCGAGAAGTGGTTCCATGGCAAGTGCGTCCGCATCACCCCCGCAAAGGCGGAGCACATCAAGCAGTACAAGTGCCCCAGCTGCAGCAGCAAGAGGAGCCGTGAATGACACTGCAAAAATGCTCCGGGTTGACGTATCTAGAATTATTAGGAATGGTGAAGCGGTGTAGAACCGCTTCACCTGTTTAGCAGACTGGTGCGCTAGTCGTTGTACTCATCATGTGTTGTTGTAATGGACATCGTAGCTAGTGGTGATGTTGCATTAGCAGGCTAACTGCTGTCATCGTAGTGTGGGATGAACTGCTAGAGTGTTGGAAACACCCGTGTTCAGTAATTATAAGTGCTGGGTTCGTATGTGTGATAATTGGCTCCAGTTTGTCACCTGAGACAGTTATTCTGGCGACGCTATTGAGCTGATATTGATGATAGGCTTCCAAAGCTGAGACCAACTCCACCATCAGCAGGTTTTAAACCAGGACTTGCATTGTGAAATGTTAGTGTTATGGTTGCCTCTCGTCGATGCATATCGGTTTTGATGAGTAGTTATGAAACTAAAATTCTAGAACGAGTTTCCTACATCTCATGATGGGAGGCACAACACAACTTTCACCTTAGCTATACAGCACGAATTTATTACATCAGTCTATAAACTTTCATCTCTCAGCCTTCCTGGGGCATAACACTTAAAGCATAACGAGGTCGTACTTTTGGGAAAATAAAATGCTGTTGAAAGTTGAAACATGTAGCTAAATTACTGATGGAAATACTTGAATACAAATTAAAGGTGAACTGCACGAGCAGAACCAGCAAAAAACAGTTAAATTATCAAACTGTTTCAGTTACAAGTATATTGACTGAGTTAGGACAACTTCGAACAGAGGCACAAGTAACCAGCTACCTACTTGAACGGGCCTATGAAAAGTGAAAGATGGATGGAGAACAGCTTTGTCCGGGAAAACTGTGAAGGTAAGCTACAGAGCATATATGGGAAAGTACTGGGAACATACAACTGTACAGAAGTATGCACAAATCATCACACTTGAGCTGATGAAAAGCAAGTATCTCAGGGCTTGCTCTACTGTAAGCAAAGGTACCATTCGATTTCACCACCGCACAATTAAAATGCATATTCACTTGAAGTAATCGCTCTCTTCCTCAATCAAACTCTTATCTAAAACTCCTCGAGAACACAAGTTGCGTAGTAGTTCTTTTGCCTCATCTAGAAAACCCTCATAAGCAAGACCATCAAGAAGAATAATGTAGGTTGATTCATCAGGCATAGAACCGCAGGAAACCATATGTGCAAAGCAATCAATAGCGACATCAGTTCTCCAATTTTTACAAATACCAAGTAGTATTGCATTATAGCTTATAGTGTCGAGTGATAAACCCATATCCTGCACTCTGCAGAGCATTCCAATTGCCCCATAAGTCCCATCTTCTCTAGACAGTCCATAAGCTAAAGATTGATATGTAGTTTTGTCTGGATAAAGACCCTTAGATACCATGACTTGCAACATATCAAGAGCTTCCTCTATTTTGCCAGCCTTGGCAATATTGGAAATTACTGTATTATAAGTATGCATATCCGGAGTACAAACATTTGCCATTCCACTCAGCAGATCAAGGGCTGCCTGAGTATTTCCACCCTTCAAAAGCGCGTCAACTACTATACTATAGGTAGTTGAGTTAGGCACGCAACCTTTCTCAGCCATTATCCGCAAAACTTCAATTCCTTGCAAAAGCAATCCTTTCTGGCACAGACAAGTGATTATTGTATTGAATGTCACTTCGTCTGGGGGACAACTCATGTGGATCATATTGGCCATAAGCTGCTCAGCATCCTTCCACCGGTCAACACTACACAAGCCCTTCAACACAGTGTTATAGGTAATTATATCAGGCCTGCACCCATAGGACTGCAGATTCCTGAACAATTTCATGGCATCATCAACCAATTTTATGTTGCACAAACCATCGAGAATGCAATTATATGTGACGATATCTGGGATGCATCCATGCTCTGACATTTGTTCAGTAACTTTGATTGCGCGATCAACCAACCCTTTCTGACATAGAGATGCGATTATTGTGTTGAACGTCACTTCATTAGGTGGACAATTGTTGCGGAACATCTCAGCCAAGAGGGATTCAACATCCTCCCAGCGTGCAGCGATACACAAACCCTTCAGGATGGTGGTATAGGTTACTCTATCAGGCTTGCAGCCATAGGATCGCAGTCTGTTCAACAATTCAACAGCTTCATCAACATGCTTTTCATTGCACAAACCATCAATAATACTGGTGTAAGTGACAATGTCTGGAATGCATCCATGCTCTGACATTTGATCAACAACTCTCACTGCAAGATCGACAAGCCCTTTCTGACACAGAGAAGTGACTATTGTGTTGAACGTCACTTCATCTGGCGCACATTGGTTTCTGGCCATCGTGACCAAGAGCTCCTCAGCCTCCTTCCACCGCTCAGAGGTGCAGTAACTTTTCAGCAGCGGTGTGTATGTCACGGCATCAGGTTTGCATCCATGGGACGGCAAGCTGCTCAATACCTTGCAAGCTTCATCAACATCGCCCTCATTGCACATGGCATTGATGAGGACGTTGTACGTGACGATGTCTGGCTCGCATCCCTTGGCGCGCATCTCGTTGAGGAGCGCCATGCCCTGCCTGCAGCCGCTCTCTTTACAGGTGGTGTCAAGGAGGATGCTGTAGGTGACGACGCTCGGCGAGCACCCACGGTGGAGCATATCGTCGAACACCGCGAGGGCCTCGGGGACGCGCCCACGGACGCAGAGCGCGCGGATGAGTGGGTTGAACGTGAACGTGTCCGGCGCGAACGGCATGGCGTCGATGAGCCGGCGCGCGTCCTCGATCCTGCCGGCGCGGCAGTACCCGTTGACCATGGTGTTGTAGGTGACTATGGTGGCGGAGGGCCCGAGCGCCGCGAGCACGCGCTCCGCGTCGGTGATGCGGCCGCCGGAGCAGAGCCGCTTGATGAGGATGTTGCAGGGGACGACGGCGGGGCACGCCCCGCCGCGGGA
>LAPY01006845.1:2376-15297 GCA_000970635.1 Eragrostis tef
CAACTGCACCCCCCCCCCCCCCCCCCCCCCCCCCCCGGTAAGCCATTTAAACAAGAAAAAATGGAACCAGCCAGCCGGCCAATCAAACAAGAAAAACAAAAGGTATCCTGCTTTGCTTTGTTAAAAGAAAAAAGTATTGTGCTTTGTCGAAAACAGCATGCATAATCGAATTGATTCCTAGTTTGCTTCGGTTGGTTTAGAAAGAACTATAGCTTGCTTGTGCGTAGATGAGATAGAGACATTATAACTTTTTTGATTACACATTATAACTTTTTTTAAAAAAAAGAAATTACATATTATAACTCAAACACTCACACCTTTTAACAGACGCACGCGAAACCTACCTTTCTGAGCATCCTCGAAGACTGAGCTGGCAAATCTTCGAGATTGACAAGTCATCACTGGCGCCTCGCTGTCGACGGGAGCCAATTAAACAAGAAAAAATTGGAATCAGCCAGCTAGCCAATCAAGCAAGAAAAAGAAAGGCATCCTGCTTTGCTTTGTTAAAAGAAAAGTATTGTGCTTTGCCGAGAACAGTATGCAATGACACCATGCAGAATCGAATTGATTCCTAGTTTTCCCCGGTTGGTTCAGAAAGAGCTTGCTTATGTACGTACATAGATGAGATAGAGACAAACATGGCGTGCTGCTAAGCTGTTAGACATGGTTTGTGCCTCTGTGCATCTGGCTTGACTCCCCGCCTGATGCAGTATATGTATGCAATTTAACATGGATACTGTCAAACCACCAAACAGTGCCAGTATGCCTGCCTGGTAGTGAATGAAACTTTCTCTGTCACGCGATGCGGAAGAACAGAAAAGAAAGACCTCCCAGATGCAAACGCGGATTAAGTGGCTTTTGATTCTTCATGTATTTTGGACAATATCGCATCATGTGATCTGGAAGACAAAACTCCTTAACGTAGCCTTATGCGCTGTTCTAGCGTTTGCTTCCCCGTTGCCCGTAGTATTTCCTTGTTAGCCTTCTAGACCAGGTCTTCTCTTTATCATGCTGTAAACTGGTGCCACTTCACTCTTTGTTTCCGTTATTCAATTAATATTGGAAACGGGCGATGCCCATTTTGAAAGAAAAAGAAAAAGTATGCTTCGTATTGAATGAAACTTTTCTGTCACGCAAATTGTGATGTTCTCTTCTCATGGTCTCCTTTTCTTGCATGCAACTTTGGAAAGCCTACGTGAGGACAGCACATCTTTAGTTTGCATTTCTTCAGGGGTTTTGGATGATGCATGGTTTTAGTGCCGTGGATGGCACATCATGAGTTCGTATACTACCATAGCTTGTTCGGTACGACCACAGAGTCAACAGGCACTTCTTCCACCACGTTTTTTTTTATAGGAGGCTTCTTCCACCACCTGCTCGCTTTTTGAGTTTGGTAGCAGCGAAATCAACCGATGCATCATCATAATATCAAGCAGTGCTCGAACAGGCTTACACGCCTTACGAAATATGGGCCCATGAAAGCCCAGAACTGCTTGCCGGAATCCTGCTGCTTTCATGGGCTTTCATGGGTCCAGCGGCGGGCTGCAGATGCTTGGGGGCTTCTCCGTCCTCCGCCGCTCGCGTGCCTTCCTCCTCACTCCGCCTCCTCGCTTCCTCAGGCGCCAGCCGCGCTCGCTCGCCGTCTCGTCCTCTTCGCTTCCGCCGCCGCCTCCCCCCGAGATGGAGGCGCCCTACAAGTTCGGCCCCTACAAGATCGACGACAGGGAGGTGTTCCACGCCACGCCCCTCTCCTACTCCATGGTCAACCTCCGCCCGCTTCTCCCTGGTAACACGCCCGGTCCTGTTCCCTCTTGGTTTGAGAGTTGCAAGGACATTAGTAATCACGAGAGGGGTAAAAATGAAGAAGATTGAAGCTTTCCCCTCGGAAATGTGGTTGCGGAAAGCTAGAGTAATCAAATCATGACTTCCGAATGTTATAGAAACTTCCATGTTGAAGACCTTTGCTCGCCTACCTTTTAGGGATTGCTTCGATAGGCATGCGTTCTATGCAATGCGTTCAGTGTGGCAGGGAAACTGAAGAAATTTTCCTGCCAATCTCAAGATATTGGGTCCAGTTCCTGCCTAGTTCCTATACTACTAACCAAGCCAGGGTGATTCTATTCAAGATTTTCCCCAGATGAGACCAGTACGGCATTTAGGGGCTTACTGAAATTCGACAGTACTGCATTGCATCTCATTTTGTACCAGTTTGTGTTTCTGATACCCTTTTTATAACAGCACCAAACTTTTTTTTTTCCTGCAGGTCATATCCTTTATATCAACATAGCTGGTTCTACAGTTTCTGGAAGTCACTATCTCTCCAATCAGTTGCCTTTATGTAGTATTGATTAAACTTTCTGGTCTCTGCATTAGTTTAAGGCCACAAACAGCATTCAAATGAAGCACTTGAATTTTGTGTTAATACACTGCATTGGTTCTCTCTTCTATTGATGCCTGAATATCAAGTTTGTCTAGAGGATCATACCAGGTTTCCACATTCATTTAGTGCGATTGACTGTTTATTTTGAGGAGATGTGCTGAATCAAATTTCATTTTCTTCAACGTTCTCCTAATTTTGATAGGTTAGGTTTCCATATTTGACAGGAAAACATGCTATATTAGAAACATCATTTTTCCTTGACAATATACACATGTTCTTGTTTGCCCCAAGCGTGAAGTGAAACGATTTGCTGACCTGAGTTCTGACGAGACTAGTGACTTGTGGATTACTGCTAAGGAAGTGGGTGCACGGCTTCAGCAGTACCATAAAGCATCTTCACTTACATTTGCTATTCAGGTGAGGTCTATACATTTTTACTCTTATGTAGTGGGGAGCTGATCCTTTCAGTACTCAACACCAAATTTATACAACATAAATGTGGCATTTTATGGATTTACTCCTGGGTCTAAAATAGGGTGGCAACTATGGACTATATTAGTAACAGCTACCTTTGTTTACACGTTTTAGCTTGTTTACTTCACCTAATTTTTATTTCATGGTTATTTCTATGAACGAAGAATATTAAGTTCCAATTGATACTAATGTCAGGATGGTCCTCAAGCTGGTCAAACAGTTCCACATGTCCACATTCACGTCATCCCAAGGAGGACAGGGGATTTTGAGAAAAATGATGAAATATATGATGCGGTTTGTTACATTGTTTTAATCAATCTCACTGTACTGGTATTAAAAATGTTATCATATAAATCTTACCCTTGCTATTTCTTGTAGATCGACATGAAAGAGAAAGAATTGAAGGAGAAGCTTGATCTGGACATAGAGAGGAAAGATAGAACCATGGAAGAAATGGCTCATGAGGCCAATGAGTACCGTGCTCTTTTCTCCTAGAAGTACATCTAGTGTAGTAGTATGTAGTTTCTGAATCGAGCTGACTGTTTTCGAGAAAGAAGCTTGTTCCCATTGTGGCTTTAGTTGTCGTTGCACTGATAGGGTGTTGTCCAGTGATCTAAACTGGTTTGGTGGTCTGATATCTAAACTGGTTTGGTGGTCTGATATGTGATATGGGAAAATAGTCATCCCTTGGAGAGGATACATCCTTCCTCACAAATATTTTAAATTAGAAACCAGTTTTTGTGTACTAAGGGGCATCAGTATTTTGGTGAAAAGAAATATTTCTCAACCTTTTCAAAAAAAATTTTAAGGAACTGATAGAGAGGTGTTATCGCTTTCTGTTATTAGACCTAGGAAGCTATAGTGACGGGAAGCACTGCAGCAGTGTGTGACTCCTCAAACTCAAATAATGTAAATAAAACACCATGGTCTTCCTTACTTTGTAAATCATTTTCTGATCTTTAAGGTTCTGAAACACAAAACCTGTGAAAAAGGATAATTTTATTTTTGGAATCAATCAAAAGTTTTGTGGTTCTTATAACATCATATGACCTTTGCTCAGCGTATTTGTTTCAGCTTAGATGCTGATTTGAATCGAGACTGTCTCCACGGTACCCTTGTAATCGCTCATATGAAATACTTTATTCTATATCCATACTCTCTCGAAGAATATTATGTAGGTAGACCTGTTCCTGTAAAACATTTCAGTGGAAAAGTTCTCAACATGTTTTGAGGTCCGAAATAAGTTGAAAACTAAAAAGTGAATTTTTCATATACTATTGAACGGAATGGATTATTACTGAAAGCTCTGTGTACATTCCTTTTTGCAGTGGTCTAATGTCTTATTCCTTGTGCAATTTGCATTCACAGAATTCTGGTTTCAGCATATTTGCAGCGCTTTTTGGGGATTTATCCCAAGGTGCCTTTATTGGATCAAAGTGACTACAGTTTTAGTGTAAAAAAATTACAATTTTTCTAAACTCGATTCTAACCATATTAGGGTACCAAATCTTAAAAATATAGACAGTGGAATGAACAGCTGGCTACATCACATGTCAATGGTGCGCGAGCCAGGCAGGCGTCACGAAGCGCACCCACCATCCTAGTCAAACAAGAGATGGGATCATTCCCACCTGTACTATCTGTCCAATTATTAAACAAATGGCATGATTGTTCTACTATTCCAACCAAACTTGAAGTGGGATGGTTTCATTCTGAAAAATTAAGATGGTTTTGTACTCTTTCTGTCCCTAATCCAAACATACATCATGTAGAAAGACTATAAAAGCATTTGACCGTTAACTAGACTCTTATGTCACAACTGTGCATTTGCTTCTATACATACATGATGATTACCCCACAGAAAAAAGCACCACTGGATCTATGGTACTGAATCCTTCCTGTCTTGCCTCGAAATTCAAAAAATACAAATTCAAAGAGAATGCAAAAAAGCGATGAAAATATAAATGACATCACACGTATGTCTTGAAGACTAAAAGACACCAGCACAGATGTTCTTACAATCACAACCCCACATGGTCCATACCCAGGTTGAAATTGTTTACCCGCACAAAAAAAAATGTTCATGACCGGTATGAAAAAGAAATGATAACTAGATAAGCAAGAGCAACTCTCTATCTGTCTCACTTGAACCTACTAAAGTCAAGAGTGACCTGGTCTTTAAGGGGCATCAAAAATTCTCTTGAAGCCAGCTTGAACATGTCATTGGTGTCACCAGCTGGACCGCCACTGCCACCAGCACTGCCACACCCTGCATATCTGTAGTAGCCATCTATGACTGGATTGGTGGAAGAAGCACCTGCATGAAACCTACCGATCTCAGGAGCGCAACAATGCGAAGTAATCGGTATACGGGAGCATATTCAAGCTGGAATAGGTTTGCTGAGGGTCTTGATGATCTGTTGTCTCTTGCAGAAGCGGCGCCGGAGATGGAACATACATGGGGTAGTTAAGGTAGTTCTCCTACAGCCGTGGATCATTGACAGCATTCATGTCAGGCGGTGGCAACATATTGAGGTTGATCATCCTCGGGTTCGACAACCCAACCACCGAGTTGGAAGCGTGAAAACTCATCTCCAGATTGGTTGGGACGGAGGATGTCGGGATGTGCACAACCGGGTTGCGCAGGAGGTTGTGAGGTGGCGACGCGGATGACGGTGGCGGAGCTGCAGGTACGGCGTCATTCAACTGGTAGATGCTGCGGATATAGCTTTCCAGGATGGAGAACCGTCCGGGCGGCGTTTGTTCACTCTTCTTCTTCTTTTGTCGACGTTTTGCCTTCAGGCTGCGTAAAGTCGCGTTCCGATGATTCTTGATGGCATTTTCTGAGCGACCAGGGAGGTGCCCTGCAATCACCGACCAACGATTTCCGTGGTATATGTGGGCCTCAATAAGCATCTTGTCATCATCTTCTGTCCAAAAGTCGCTTTGCTGTGAAAAATATTGTGCAAGAAAATTAGCATATGTGTTGATTTACTTGAAGAACACATCAATCGATTGTAAATATGTATTGCAAACGAGTATTTCAATGCATGTGTATTGAAAAATTAGCATATGTATTGCAATGCATTCGATCGTAAATAATTGTGTAAATAACTTTCACCATTTCAAATTTAATAAGCTACAACAAGTAGTAAATAACTTTCACCATTGCAAATTTAATAAGCTACAACAAGTAGTATATGTCGTACAAATTGATTGGATACACTGCAATACTCGTTTGCACGTGTAAGCCACATGAAGTTACTTCAGAATCACGGATCATAAAAATTCTCAAAATTAAAAGTACAAAATAGAAGCAAATCATCAAGAAACCAAGGGATCCTACGTACCTTAATGTCGGGGCGTAGATGGTTGATCCATCGTTCACGGCACTGCTTCCCAACCCGGCCAGGTAAATATCGCGCTATCACCTTCCAGTTGTGTACACCATGGTGCTTCACCATGTCTTTCAATATGCTGCAGAGAAGCAAACAATTATCAAACAGTACAAGCAATGATGTGGCGATTGTTATGAATATGAATTGTATTGATGAATAATAATAACCTTAAGAGGTTACATATATATGGGTACATAACTCAATATTGGATTAAGAATAGGTCTCTAATATACAACAACTACTATATCTCTGACAACTCCTTCCCCTTTTTAAATGCAAGGCATATGCAACAGCATAGCATTCGAATGAGATCACATGCTAAGACTTATTACATGAACGAAATTACATTCAAATTCAAATTAATATTCCAAGAGAGTCTTCATATGTCGTCTAATCAAGCTGAAGAGAGATGAGATAAACGACCACCACAAGTCGCAGATAGTGAAAAAAGATGATCACTATTTACAAATCGTCAGCAACGAAAGATGTTGAAAAATATAGCTACAAATCTATAGATATATCTCTAACAGCGATGAGGGCTGAAAAGGAAAAAAAAATATGCTACGGATTTCTTACCTGTCCTCTGCCTTTGTCCACGGAGCCTTCAGCGGCGCTGGTGGCTTGCCATAGCATCCGATTTGCGACTGCCAAGCTGTCATCAGCTTGTTGGGAATCCCACTAACAACACTGATGTCGGTGACCCCAAGGGCCCGACTTGGCATTTCAAAATCCTGCCAGATTCATACCTAGCCTAGCCGCAAGGTAGCTCATGTCAACGGGGGCGCCTGTGGGTTGATTCCGACCAGTCTGCATAGAAAAAGATATCAGCAGCGGATCTTGATTCTCGTCGACGGCAATAGGATTGGTGTCCGCCATCAGCACGACCTCCGGAATTGGGAAGCAATGATTGTGGTGTTTGAAAAATTCAGTAGGTGAGAGATGGAAAATAGAGGGAACAAAACCGATATAAGAGGAGCGGTGTTGTATCAGCCGTTCATTTGCTGGCTCAGTTTCGCATCCAATGGCATAAAACTGCCAATAAATATAACGTTCCAACTTCCCTTAGGATTCAATTTGTTCCTTATTGCTTTTGCTACCGGCAGCTTTTCTTAGGATTCAATTCGTTCCTTATTGCTTTTGCTACCGGCCCACGAAATTTCAGTCTCTCTAAGGCTGGGCTTCACAACAAGGGACCCATTTTGGTAAGTATGGACCCAAATGCTCTCCTTGTTGACCACCGGCTCAAGTGATGTGCAAAAAAATTTTTAAAAAAAAACTGTTGCAAAAAAGACGACACACCTTTTTTTTTCCTTATACAAACATACACACTAACCCTATCAACACACACACACATACAATTAACATGTGGAAGATTAAACCTATTGATTTGATATTAACGAACTCACTACAGACACCTTACCGTAGATCAGAATGTCATCTCTTGCCGAAAGAATAATTAGCAATAAATACGAGCAATCATGTTAAGTTAAAGACCTGAAATTGGATGGACAAATTCCACCACAAAGAACAATACCAGCCAAGTTCAGAAAAAACAAATAGAAAAGAAGTACTTGACCTTCCTGAGGTAAGACAACTTTTGAATATTTTAGCAGAAAGAAGGCCCTTTCACACAGGTAAAAAATCCTCGTTGCTCCACGCTTACATAGGGATGGGCGTGGTTCGGGTTGACCCCATGGACCTCTGAACCGATCCTAAATCTGAGTCTACTGGGTCTCCATGGATCATGTGAAGGGGCGACTGGTTCAATACCACTCGATCCCTAGCGGGTCAAGCCGGCTTACTTGATCGAAGTTTTCCTGCAGCCTTGGGTCGTGACGGCGGGCAACGACAGTGGCATGATATTTACCCGTTTCTGGCACTTGCAAAATCGATGTCGAGCTTCCCAAATCCGGCTGATTCGCGCCATTTTCTGCGGCGGCTCCGTTGAGCTCGAGCTCGGATTCGCGGGACAATGTTGTTGTTGATTCGCGCAGTGAATGCTCCACCTAAGCGACGACGGCAACCTCTGATCTGCGGTGGCGGATGCACGATTTAGCCGGCCAGCGCCGCGGATTCGACCGGCCATGATGGCGGCGGTAGCGGCAAAGAGAGAAGCGGGTCAGGTTCTTCTCCACGAGTACGTGATGCGCTAGAATGGATCGACCCATAATAACCACTGGGGCACCACGGGCCAGCAGCTGAAATTCTACTGACGGTCACATTTGAGCTCAAGTTGCAGCACAAATTCTGCTAGCACTCCGCTGTCTCCTGCATGTGGGCTCAAAGTGTTCATCCATATCCTCCTCTAGCTCAGCTGCTCCTCTTTCCATGCCATGCATCGCTAAACACCAGTTCTTGGTGCAGCTTTAATCCTTCTCTTTTCTCTAAAAACCAATCCAATAATGCAAGCTTTTCGCCGGTCCGCCCCTCTCGGCTATCGCGACATATCTCCCGCTACTAGCACGCCGGCCACCACCTCTCCCGCGCGTACGTGTGGCCGCGACAATTTGCCCCAACACGTTGGCGTCTCTCTCCACACACCTCTCGCTTCCCTCCACTCTCGTGTTGCGTGTGCTGCCGTCGTGGCCGGATGGCGTTGTTTCCTTCAAGACATCATCTTTGCGGCAAGCTCCGTCAACCTTGAGTCCCGCGCCAGCAAATCGCCTCAGGTGGGGAAAGGAGGCCCAGCCACCGTTCGAGCGCTCAGTCGGCTTCACCGCTGGCCAGTGGCCGGTGTGGCGGCACTGATGTCTCCGTCGAAGGGCATGCATGGCAGGGAAAGGCTAGCTGCCCAGACATGGGCTGAGGCTATGTTGGCGTCGCGTACAACCCACGTCGACGGGAGCCGACAGACATGTGCGGCCACCCACGGCGCGGCCCATGTCTGGCCCGTCGTCCTCCTGACATACGGAGGCGGCCATTGAAGGCGGCCATTGAAGGTGGCCACGCAGGTGTCGATCGAAGCGACGCGCCGAACACGTCGGCCAGAACGCCGGCAGCGGAGTCAGGACTTTACTACGTGAGCTGGAACGTGATACCTAGCGGCCGGGGAGATAGTTATCTCAAGTCATTCCCGTGGTACAATTAAGGCAACCTACTAGCGTTCTGTGGAGTTCTTGACAAGTTGCCAAGATGGTGTTGCCAACAATGTGGGTTGTTTGTGTGCTTCCTAGGCTATTAGCTAGTATCGTTTTATGGGGTTGTTGAAAACGTTCTTGGGACAAGTATGCCGTATGAGAAAATCTGAAAACATTTTTATTTCGAGTGGACAAAAAGGGTTTAGGAGTCGTTGCTTCTCTGCTATTGTTACTCCTACTTTGTCCACTCGTCATAACCCTGTCAACTACCGGTAACTGTGAAGAACAAGCCATTGCGCATTGTGAAGAGGAAATGTGCTTTTTGCCTGAGAAATTAAACTAACAGCGGCGTAGCATCTGTCTGCGAGGGACACCTTGTGATATTTTTTCGGACGGAAATCGGAAGCCAGAGTCCGAGCAAAACTAGAAACGAAATTTGCACGGAAATCGGAAGTCAAGAGTCCGAGCCAAACTCGATCGACACGGATTTTGCTGGAACCGTTTCCGTATCGGTTTCTGCTGGTGCCGGGCAGTATATACGGTTCTGTAATCCCTCATCCTGCTGCGCCGCCGGCCCCCTGTTGTTCTTCCTCTGCCCTCAGAACTCTCCTGTTCTGTTCCTCATCCGCCGCCACAGAACTCGCGATCCTCCTCCAGACCTAGAAGAAAAGCTTGCTTGGGACCGGAAGGACCACCCATCATGTCGATTGAGACGCCTGCCCGTTTGGCGCTCAAGGAGCTCAGCCTCGATGAGAAGATGCTGGGAACGACGAAGAAGGATCCAAAGTTGTCGGTGGCGAACGCCGGGTCGGCGTTCAAGCCGGCGACGAAGAAGAAGAGTCGTCGGAGGAAGAAGGTGACGGTGAGGATGGGCAAGGAGTACGTTGAGTACTTGGAGAAGCACCCCCTTCCCCCGCCGATGAAGCCCGTCGATTTCGACGACTGGATTCTCAGCGATCTGCAGGACAGCTTTATCGCCCAGGAAAAGGCTGCTCGTGAAGCCCGCGAGAAGATCATCAAGCAGTACAAGGATCATGGCTACGCGACAAGGGAAGTGGAGGTCTCCGACGACGAGGAGGACGAGGATCTTTAGAATTCTCTGCATATCAGATCCTTGTAACCGCTCAATCAAATGTAATATGCTGTTCTGTAATCATGCCACTTCTGGAAGAATATTATGCAGATCGACATGTCCCCTCAAATGTTTTACTGGCAGTAAACTGTGTCTGAAATATGTCTTGGAGTCTGAAAATTCGAAAGTTGCGTAGTAACTTCTACTAGTACAGAAGAATTAGTAAACTGAAACTGTTATCATGTACTTCTATGGTGAATGATTCGAAAGGAAAGCTCTGCATTCCGGTTCTATTGTTGTGAGCTGAAGCTTTATTCCTTGTGCTGACTGTCGATTATGATAAGAATAGAATCTTTGCCGACAATGGCATTTTCTCTCTATCAATTCTTTACTACCATGAGGCATATGTCTGTCAATGCGACCGCCGAACTTGAAATATACAGATACAAGGTTGCAATTTCTTTTTCGATCTCATGTGAAGTCCTTTTCAGTAGAGATGTACTCTGATATGTTTGCAGCGATCACCTTTGCCAACGTATGAAAGTGCACGGCTCGCTTGTCGTTTCATTATGATGTAGTAGGAGGCAGCCGGGACACATGATACCTCGCAGGGAGATAGTCTATCCTGTCTTAATTTGCAGTCATCTGAAGATATTGCCGCTGTACCAGGTAACCTGAAACTGAAAGCGTCTGTCATGATGTTCTTGCTAACTTTGCAAGTAGGAGTATATCGTTTCATTGGAACAAGTATGCCGTATCAGATGGAGATCAGGACTTGAATGCCTCAGGTTTCCACCAGGCACCAGCAAGTTGCATGTTCCTACCAAAATTCACATCGTGAATGTCAGATTAGAGTGGACATTGCAGGAACAAGAGTCGTTGCTTCTCTGCTACTACTTGCTACTGCTACGTTTTACACTCACCACAGCCCAGTCAATTACGGCTGCTGTGAAGAACACACCATGGGCGTGTACGGTTTGCGACAGATCCTATCCAATATAACCACCATCGCCGTGACCATTGGCGTGTACGAGTCGTGGCTTGTGTGCTACTGCTACTGCTAAGTTTTGCCCTTACCGTAGCCCTGTTAACTACACCATTGGCGTGTACGGTCGGCGACAGATCCTGTCCGTGATGATTTTGGCGTGTAAGTACTACTGCAGAACATTTTAATGTATTAATCAACGCAAAGTAGAGACGAATACTACATCTTGATGGTTAAAGAAATGTACCGATCTTGCATGTGTATGGTGTAGCTAATAATCATCAGAAGAATAAGTTAACCTGTCGCCTGAGAACGGCGTACCTTGTCCATCCATAAGCAACTGTCGGGCAGAGAGGGAGTCCACTCCTCTCGTGATTTGTGTTGTAAAACTCTTAATTGGGCCAGACCTATCTTCTAGAAGAAAATGTTCTGGTCCATGTGGGCGCTTTTATCAAATCCAGATCCAACACGAAGTTAGATTTCCATCCGTATAAATAGTTGAGAAGACCCTCCTATGTACCCTGAATCCAGAATTTCGCAATAAAGAATTTCGTCTCCTCTATTTCAATTTTACTTTTCGTTATCTGTCATAATCTACGTGCCGTCTCTACGCCGATAACTTAACTCGTTATCAGCCCGCTCTAATCGAAAATTAGGCCCAGAAGATTGGTGATTTTCGATACATTCTTGTTTTTCGTTTGATTCTTGTTTATCTTGACTCGTTGCAGACAAGATCTGTCCATAAAGGCTAGCCATGCCCGAATAGATCCATCAAGAAAAACAAGAAAAAAATCATCAGATCAGACGCAACGTCGCCAGAACAAAGCCTCTGGTGGACAGTCACTAGAGCGCCGAGTTCTTCAGATCTAGATCTCGATCCGAAAACAAGAGCAAAAACAGAAAAAGATTGGGCGCAACGTCGCCAGGACGTCAAGGCTTCGGTGGAAAATCGCCGGAGTGCGCAGCTCCTGAGATCTACGAGTGGTTCATGACGAACCCTAACTCTAGATCGCGATCTACAATGCAACAGAAGCAAAAAAGGGCATCGGGTTACAAACCCTAACCCTAACATCATCCGGCGAGTTCGAGATCCACAAGCATCACAGAAAGAAAAAGGGAAAAGGGATCCAACCCTAACCCTACTTCGTCGCCGAGTTCGAGATCAAGCCTGCAAACAGAAGCAAAAAGATCGAGTTCTACCCTACCGACACGATGTCCGGTCCAGAGAGGCGCAACATCGCCGAGTTCGTCAAAGATCTTAACCACAGAAGAGACAAAGGCTATGGGTTTCCAAACCCTAACCCTAGATCTGAGATCGGAAAGAAAAAGAAGACAAAATTGACGGCCCGCCGACACCTCGCTGAGGCGCGACGGGCCGCCGCATGGGCACGCCGTCGACCTGGCCTGGCCTCCGAGCCGCGCTCGGCCCGACCCGGCCTCCGCCACCGAGCTGCCGCACCGCCGCAGCAGGCGCGCCACGCGCCTGTCGTACCTCGTTTTCCGAGGTACTTGAATACACCGTATCAGTCCCTGGA
>LAPY01006849.1:0-10597 GCA_000970635.1 Eragrostis tef
CTGGTTTTCGGGCCTCGAGCCAAGGACAATCATTTTACATCGCACTCAACTCTCTCATCACCCCGAACGCCTTCGCCCAGCATCGCGGGCAGAAGAGGGCTTCGCGCGACTAACTGCAGGGAACCCGAACGTAAACACCTTCACCGGTACCGCGAGCCAGGAAGGAGGGCTTCGCTTCAACTAGCCGAAGGAGGGCTTCACAAGGAGATCCGAAGGCTCCTTCATCCTTCAAGGGCTTCGCCCAAGCAAGAATTCATCAATACTTTGTTGGAGGGTTTCGACACGTCACACCAAGATCTTCGATCCCCCAACATTGGGCGCCGACCGTGGATTGAACTCATGATGAAAACAAGACATCATTGAAAGATGATAAAATTGAAGGTTACCCACACACAAGAAGACCAAAGCAAAGAACAAGAGAGTCACGACAAATTACAAAGATGAAGCGAGCCACGGAAAGGGAGGAAGAGTGAATCAAGACACAAAACGAAAGGCATTTCATTCATTCAGCATAAAGTTACAGAAGTACAAATCAAAGCCGAAGACCATTCAGAAGCATTTGAAGTAAGAAACAACAAAACGAAGAACAAGAAAATACAAAGATCTACTTCTTCAATTTACTACGAGTTTGGCTAGCCACCCTGACTGGCTGCGAAGGCTTAGCTCGACTATCTTCGGAATCTTCGTCACCACTGATAATGATCACCCCCGAAGGAACGGCAGCAAGAGGAGCAGGTTCTGCAGGAGCATCGACCAACGAACAGTTATTAACAACCCTATCAAACTCTGCGAAGTGATCCACAAGCTCCTTCGGAACAACATCTCCATGCTTAAATCCATTACGAAGAAGAACCTTTAGCACACCTCGAGGAAGCCGATCCCACAAAGCCTCCATGAAGTAAAAAGGTTGAAGAATTTGACAAAACAAGATGAAGACACCTGGTGTATATATACACCAAGGAAGAACATTCTAGGCATCCACAAAAATATCGGCCTTGTCTAAAATAAAAAAATGAAGCCTTATTGCATTATAAGACAAGATGACGGTAGCCTGCTATAAATGCAGATGTTTCAGATTCGCCTACGAAAAGGCAGAAAAACACATTCACCTTTGAGGGAAAGTCATGGAAGCTAAGTTTCTTAACATAGTAACCTTGTCTAAACGCAGATGTTTCAGATTCGCCTACAAAAAGACAGAAAAACACATTCACCTTCGAGGGAAAGTCATCGAAGCTGAGTTGCAGATGTTTCAGATTCGCCTACGAAAAGGCAGAAAAACACATTCACCTTCAAGGAAAAGTCATCGAAGCTGAGTTTCTTAACATAGTAACCTGCTATAAACGCAGATGCTTCACATTCGCCTACAAAAGGCAGAAAAACGCATTCATCTTCGAGGGAAAATCATCGAAGCTGAGTTTCTAAACAAAATAACCTGCTCTAAACGCAGATGTTTCTGATTCGCCTACTAAAGGCAGAAAAACACATCCACCTTCGACAAAAAGTCATCAACGCTGAGTTTTTCGATATACAAAAACGAAGCCTTGTCGCAGAGACAAGATGATAAGAATTCGCCCTCGAAGCAGAAATTCGCCCATAAAGGCAGAGAAAACTTTTTTGCCTTCGCATAGAAACAGCGAAGCGACCTCAACGGCACAAGAGCCAAAACGGTAATTTTTCGTCAAAAGCAAAGTTACCATTCAAAGGCTAAAAGAAAGCTGACCAAAAACAGTGTTCGCCTAGAAGTGCGAAACCAACATTGAAAGAGGCTCTAAAAGCCATCATAAAAAGAAAAAAGTCATCATAAAGAAATTTGCAAAAATAGCGAAGGCATCATCCACCAAACAGGCTAAACAAGCCAAAAAGGTGAACAAGATGAACAAAATTTCACCTTTGCAAACAGCGAAGGCTGGGAGAAGAAGTTGAGATTAAACGAAGGCCGACGAGGTCATAAAAAAGCCTAAAGCCTCACAACGAATGTTGTGACAAAGCTAGCTGGCGAAGGACAAAAACAGAGAAAATAATCACAATTATGAAAAGATGCGCAAGCACAAAGCTGCAAAATTTGAAGGCTCAATACAAAGCTCGAAATCATCGCAGAACATGAAGTACTTGATTAAGATATTTGATGCAATAAACCTTTGAGAGCTTCGATAAAACGTGTATTACATCAAAATAAGTATCCAAAATAGATACAGAACGAAGATCACCCAAAAAACTATCTACAACAGCTAATCGAAGAAGTTCAAGAAGAATCTTCGGAAACGTCAGGGACAAGACGCTTGACTCTGTTCCACCAAAATTCATTAATCAGACTAACACACTTGCCTTCGACAACTCCAAAATCATGAGAAGGATTCGAAGGCTTCATAAAAAAATCAGAACGCCCAATCAAGTCAATAACATTACTGCCTTCGTAGGATAAGCTATGGAGGTGATCTCGAATCATAACCACCACAACATCGTAAGAAAAGCTTCTGCATATCTCAGCAAGACAAGCCAAGTTCATGTGAAGCCACTCGTTCACAACCTCCAAAGAGACATCCGATGGTACCTCCTCATACCTAGCTCCAAGCGCTTCAAACAGCTCTTTAACAAGGTCACAAAGGGCAAGCGATTGGGCGAAGGAATTGTCAATAGAAGCAATCTTCAATTGAGACGCCTTCGAGAGACGGGACGAGAGATGTTCATTAAATAACTTCTCTTTTTCCAACGAAGCCTTCCTCTCTCAAATTTTTTCCTCGAGGATTAACAAGTCGGAAACAAGGCCAGATTCATGGCCTCGAAGAGCCTCAACTTCAGTTAGCAAGTTGGAGGCAGCAGCAAACAGTGTTTTTCTAGACGCGTATTTAATGCGTCTAGACGACGTCTAGACGCAAGACGTGGGGATGACGCCGAGTTTACCCTCTAGTCACTGCTCTAGACGGGAGGACGGTCTTAGGTGGTCAAAAACGGTCTAGACGAGGCTGTTTGACGAGGGTTAGATGCGTTTACACGGTGAAACGTACGTCTGGACGTGCGTTTTGAATATCAGAATGTTTTCCACGATGGACCTAGTGGGAGAATTTCTATCGATCACGCCCAAGGAAACCCAAACGTAGGGTTAGCTGGCCTGGTATATAAAGCCAACAGGGGCCTAGACGTTTAGGCTTCCTGATCGCCGCCGTCGCCATCGTGCAAATCGCCGCTCGCTGTGGCTTTCCGATCGCCGCCGTCACCGTCGAACAAATCGTCAGACACCAACGCCGCAACGCCACCGGTCACGATCGTGCCCGCTTCACGTGCCAGCTCAAAGGAATCAGGTACCTGCTTTGCTACTCCTGATCTACGTACATGCTACTGCTAGTTTGTTCATGTATCTTTTTATTCACGTATCTTCGTGAAAACTGCCGATTGATTATTTGCATGTGGTGTCGTACGTACTGGTAGTTTAGAATTTTATTATTTGTTCATTTGGTGTTATTTTTCAGCATGCCGTCAGATCCATCAGTAAACGACAACAACACCACACCATCCAGCCTGAAGAGAAATTCCAATGACATAGGATGGCAGTACGGAACCTTGGTGGATCCAACCAATTTGGACGTAGTGAAATGTAATTTCTGTCCCAAGGTTGTACGAGCAGGGATATATAGGCTCAAGTTGCATATTGTTGGGAAAAGAGGAGTCATAGCTTGCCCATCAGCCCCAGATGAGGCCAAAGCCCAGTGCGCTGAAGCTATAGAGGAGGCACAGAAAGTCAAATTGGCTAGGCTAAAAAGGGATCAAGAGGCGAGGGATGAAGTTCAGATAGGGAACGAGGTGGAGATCATAGAGGACGACACAAATGTTGAAATGCTTGATCAGATTGGAGATTCAGAAACTCGGACAGTGGGGCCTATGGACAGGTTCACAATGCCTATGAATCCTAGTACTTTAGCAAACACAAAGATGATGAGGCAGCAAAAAATCACTGAAAAAATATGGAAAGAAAGAATGCATATTTTGAAGCGATACATTGCCAAATGGGTGTATGTTCGTGGTAAATATCATTGTCCATTGTCCATTACATTATAGTTTCAGCTATATTTGTTTTAGTACAGTTCTAACATGATTTTTTTTCCGTAAATTTCAGGGGTACCTTTCAATGCTATAAACAATGAAGAATTTGATCAGGTTTTAGAAGCTGCTGGCCGTTTTGGTCCTGGTGGGAAAAGGCCAAATCAAACTGAACTGCGAGAGACATTGTTGCGCGAAGAAGTGGACAGCACCAAGCAGATGTTGAAGGACCATGAAAAAGAGTGGACTAAAACTGGCTGCTCTGTTATGACTGATGCATGGACTGATCAAAAGCGGAGAAGCATAATGAATCTCTGTGTGAACTACAGCATTGGCACAAGCTTTGTGGAGTCTAAGGAGGTTTCAGATGAGTCACATACTGGAGAACTGATCTATCAATATGTGGATGGTTTTATTGAGAAAATAGGGCCTCAGAACGTTGTGCAAGTAGTCACTGACAATGCTTGAAATAACATGGCAGCAAAGGAGAAGTTGTATGCATCCAGGCCCAATATTTTTTGGAGTTCATGTGCGACTCACACCATCAATTTGATGCTTGAAGGAATTGGAAAGATGAAGAAATTCAAGGACACAATTGATCAAGCGAGGAGGGTGACTGTTTATATCTATGCACATCACAGAACTTTGGCTTTGATGAGAAAATTTACCAATAGAAGAGATATTGTTAGGCCAGGGGTCACTAGATTTGCTTCCAACTTTCTCACTTTGCAAAGCTTGTATGAGAAGAAGGACCAAATAAGGGCAATGTCTCAGTGTGACGAATGGCAAAAATTCAGCAACAACAAGAAGAAGCCAAAAGGTGTGCAAGTCACAGGTTCATTTACTAAACCAAACTTTTGGTCTAGTATTGCTCTTTGCTTGAGGGTGTTTTCCGCATTATTCAAAGTGCTTCGCATGGTTGATGGCGATGTTAAGCCTTCAATGGCCTTTCTTTACGGAGAGCTTGAGAAGGCAAAGAAGGATATCATGATAGGCTTAAGGAATGCTGTCAGGTCTGGGACTCTCTATAAAGAAATCATGGATATAATTGATAAAAAGAAAAAGGATAGGCTCGATTCTCCTTTGCACAGGGCTGCATACTTACTGAATCCATATTATAGCTACAATGATGACAGTGTCTTCACAAGTGAGTTTACCATGGATGGGTTCATGGAGGCTCTTGAAACTTTTTATCATGGTGACTATGATAAGTAGAGCAAAGTTCTCAATGAAGAGCTGGACAAGTTTAAAGACCGCCACGGGTACTTCGGGAAACCTGCAGCACTAGCCGGCTGCAAGGATTATAACTTCAATCCTGGTAATAATGCGTAATTGCGTACTTCAGTTGTTCTGTTGATTTCAGCTTTCATACAGATTCTCTTGCATTAAGTCTTGTTTTCATTAATTACACAACCAAATGGTGGATTCCATCATTACAAAGGATGGCAGTAAGGATTCTATCATTGACATCTAGTGCTTCTGGTTGTGAAAGAAACTGGAGTTGTTTTGAAGGGTTAAGCTTCAGCCCTTAATTGCTCATTCTTATATTTACTTATTCAATTATCTGAGAAAACTTGAATTTACCTCCATTAGATTCATACCAACAAACGGAATAAGCTAACCGTTCAGCGTTTGGAAAAGCTTGTCTATGTCCAATACAACAATAAAATGCTTGGCAGAAAAAAAGCTAAGTTGAACAAGGACTCCCTTCTGGACACTGCAGCAACTCATGCTCAAGGATGGCTTCTTGAAGGTGGAGATCATGAAGATGTTGCTGAGCCTGTTACTGGGCTGACATGGAAAACAGTTGAAGAGGCGTGTGGTCCTGAGAAGACAACTGAACTGCACAGGAGTGCAAGACTATCTCAGGCAAGAGAAAGAGATATTGATGAAGATATACTGACCCTGAAGATGAACAGATTGATGAGGAAGAAATTGAGTTCGAATCTGAGCCGGTGGGGGAGAATGATGAATAGATGTTGCACTTAGTCATCACGAACTTGCATTTCTATCAGCTATGTATCTATTTACTCTTTATTACTCAGCATTAGCAATTAGCATGCTTTTACGTTTATGAGTGAGGTATGAGAACTATGAACTAGTATCAAATATGTCTCTGCGTGTCATTTGATATTTCCAATCAAGTATCTATGGAATATTTGTGTTGAAAGATATTTATATTATCAGTTTATACAAGACCTATAGCAGCATGCAAACGACGACGTCTAGTGTGACTAATATGTCTAGACGGCGTTTAATACGTCTAACACGTCTAATGCGTCTATTACGTCTAAATTGTCTAGACGCCGTCTAGACTGCCTAGACGCTAGTCGCCAGCCCGTCGTCTGTTTTCGTCTTGCGTCTAGAAAAACACGGGCAACAGAAGAAACCATCAAGGATTCCTCTTTCGTGGAAAGAGAAGCCTCAAGAGATGGTACGAGAAGAGAATCACCAAAAGAATTTTGGAACTCACGAGCACAAGCTTGAGTAAGAACAATAGATTATAAAAAGAGGGGAAAAGCGAAGCAATCACAAAAACGAAACGCGAAACACAAAACAAGAAGAAAAGATGAAGACTAACCTTCACTTGATGAGCAATCAGTGAATGAAAGAGAACATCACTCGAAAGGTTTGATAATCCAAGTTCAAGCTTCGGAAACCGAACCTGATGGGCAGCAGATTCAAGAGGACACAAAGCCTGAATGTCGCCATTAATCAACGACAGCATGGCCCCGACATCCAATTCAAGAGACTCAGAGCCCGAAGCACCTAAACATTAAAAAGACGCGAAGGATTGTCAAAATAATGATAATAAAAGGACAAACAAAGAGAAGAAGAGAGCAAAGTAGCATTCTGAAGGTACAAACCTGGATCTAATGGTTGCAAAAATGAGACAGCAGGATCAATATCTGAGAACTTCCGCTTTCCAAGAAACCCAAGAAAGGAAGACCTCTTCGGAGGAGAAAAAACATCCTTCGATCAAGAACAGGCAACCCCCGAATCCTTGGGGAACGGCTGACGAGGTTTGAATAGTTCAGCACCTACGCCAACTGTGCGAACAACATCCGAAGCGACAGTTGGCGATTGATGAGGAAGAAATTGAGTTCGAATCTGAGCCGGTGGGGGAGAATGATGAATAGATGTTGCACTTAGTCATCACGAACTTGCATTTCTATCAGCTATGTATCTATTTACTCTTTATTACTCAGCATTAGCAATTAGCATGCTTTTACGTTTATGAGTGAGGTATGAGAACTATGAACTAGTATCAAATATGTCTCTGCGTGTCATTTGATATTTCCAATCAAGTATCTATGGAATATTTGTGTTGAAAGATATTTATATTATCAGTTTATACAAGACCTATAGCAGCATGCAAACGACGACGTCTAGTGTGACTAATATGTCTAGACGGCGTTTAATACGTCTAACACGTCTAATGCGTCTATTACGTCTAAATTGTCTAGACGCCGTCTAGACTGCCTAGACGCTAGTCGCCAGCCCGTCGTCTGTTTTCGTCTTGCGTCTAGAAAAACACGGGCAACAGAAGAAACCATCAAGGATTCCTCTTTCGTGGAAAGAGAAGCCTCAAGAGATGGTACGAGAAGAGAATCACCAAAAGAATTTTGGAACTCACGAGCACAAGCTTGAGTAAGAACAATAGATTATAAAAAGAGGGGAAAAGCGAAGCAATCACAAAAACGAAACGCGAAACACAAAACAAGAAGAAAAGATGAAGACTAACCTTCACTTGATGAGCAATCAGTGAATGAAAGAGAACATCACTCGAAAGGTTTGATAATCCAAGTTCAAGCTTCGGAAACCGAACCTGATGGGCAGCAGATTCAAGAGGACACAAAGCCTGAATGTCGCCATTAATCAACGACAGCATGGCCCCGACATCCAATTCAAGAGACTCAGAGCCCGAAGCACCTAAACATTAAAAAGACGCGAAGGATTGTCAAAATAATGATAATAAAAGGACAAACAAAGAGAAGAAGAGAGCAAAGTAGCATTCTGAAGGTACAAACCTGGATCTAATGGTTGCAAAAATGAGACAGCAGGATCAATATCTGAGAACTTCCGCTTTCCAAGAAACCCAAGAAAGGAAGACCTCTTCGGAGGAGAAAAAACATCCTTCGATCAAGAACAGGCAACCCCCGAATCCTTGGGGAACGGCTGACGAGGTTTGAATAGTTCAGCACCTACGCCAACTGTGCGAACAACATCCGAAGCGACAGTTGGCGATCTTCGCGCCACCTCCAATGGCATTGATAAGGAAATTTCATGAATAGCATCGGGCACAACAGGAGGCACAACTGAATCCGAAGGGTCATCAGGAGACAGTTCTTCAAAAATGAGAGAATAAGTCGGCGACAGAAGAGAACCTGGCGGAGGAGAAGCAATTTCAGCACTCCTAGGAACGGACTCGTCTTCGGGAGTAGCGACTACCATCGAATGATCCATTTCCTCGGTCGAAGAGCTGGAGACGCTAAAATACAGAAAAATATCTTCTTCACATGAACTGTCCTCAGGAAAAGGGCGCTTGTGTGGGCAGAAGCCGAAGCTCAGATAAAACCGATTTATCCAAGCACCAATGCCCCTTCGCGTACTTTCGATCCACTCCTTTTGAGAGAACTTCCCGAGAAAAGAAGAAACTCGGTCCTAAGGCGACCAGAGATTGAAACCTGCAAAAAGAACAATGTATGAATACAAGAAATCATAACTAAGGGAAAAGCAGAAAAATTGAAAACGGCAAAGAACAAAGAAGAGTCATATAGGGTTCCGATATCGAAGGAAAAACTGGCATACTTAAGCCAAACTTATTTCTACCGAAAGAAGAAGGCTTCCATCCAGAATATCACGAAGAGTCATCCTTTGGCTAATCCTTCGAAAAGCATCAACACATCAAGAAATAGACTGGCTCCTTAAGGGATCGGAGTTATTGGTAATCCATATACCAGCGGGTTTTCCAGTACAAAAATCAATGGCAAGGTATTTGTAATAAAACCAGTCTTTCACCCACTCGTTAAAGCGAGGAGGATCGAAGCTACCAAGAGGTACCAGAAGCCCTTCTCTAGCTTCAAATTCAACAACCCCGAAGCAAGGACTAAGATGATTCTCATGATCATAAGAAGGAACATGCCGAGCTTGGTACACATGATAAAAAGCATGAGGCTCAGGTTTTAACCCTTCACTAATACAAGCCCACGCAAAAGCAGACATGGTTGCAATAGCAACAGGAGTAAGCTGATGAAGCTGGAGATGGTATAAAGAAAGAACACGAAGGAAGGAAATCAAAGGCGGAAAAGAAAGGCCGGCGTCCGAAAAAGACGAGAAGACAACAAATTCATCATCTCGAGGATTTAGGCGAATCTGTGTGCCAGACATAAAGGAGATACGGGACATGATCTTACGGGAGGCCCACGATTCGGCGTACTCCATCCATCCAGGCAGCACCAAGATGTACCAAGACTTGAAAACTCGTTATTGGTGGTATCGCATGAAGCGAGCTGTTGCAGAATATGTGGCCTTATGTGATACCTGCCAATGGGTCAAGGCAAAATATCAAAGACCTGCCGGACTTCCCCAACCATTAAAGATTCTGGAGTGGAAATTGGAAGAAATTGGTATGGATTTCATAGTTGGGTTACCACGCACACAACGTGGTTATGACTCGATATGGGTTATTGTCGACCGGCTTACTAAGGTTGCTCATTTCCTCCCAGTCAAGACCACATATTTGGGAGCAAGACTCGCAGAATTGTACATGGAAAGGATAGTTTATTTACATGGAGTGCCCAAAAAGATTGTTTCTGACAGAGGTAGCCAATTCACATCAAAGTTTTAGCACAAGGTACATGAAGCTCTGGATACTAAGCTAAATTTTAGTTCTACTTTCCATCCTCAAACCGATGGCCAGACAGAAAGGACAAACCAAATTCTAGAAGAAATGTTGAGAGCTTGTGCGCTAAAGTATGGGAAGAGTTGGGACAAGAGTCTTCCATACTGTTGGTGGTGATTATGCGCGTTATTAAAATTCCATTAATTGCGCAAGCGCACGGAACACCATAGTAGCATTTCACCTTAGAGTATTCCAGGGTTATCGTATTTATATTTCCACATAGAAGTAGGCGTAGGAAGTTGATGAGAAATAACAGTATATTACTTAGTACGGGGGTTAGAGATGTACATGGTATATGGGTGGCACTCACCATACAATCCAAGAAATACATAGAAAGCAGAAGTTATGTTGGGAGAACAACGAGTTAGAGATAACGATTCCTATATGTTATTCTTACATCTATTTACTTCTGGGAATTAATTCTACAAATTTACATACATTAGCTAAGTTCGTGCACACTCAAGTCATGTTGTTTCGAAGCACGGTTATTATGCTGAGGTTGGTACTGAACCCCAATACTGCAGGTTCCCCTCGGGAACTAACCATTATATAGAACCCGTTTAGGTTGCCTTTGAACGTGGTGGATTGCAAAGGCCTGAACACGCTTGTCACACGTGGGGCTACTGTAAGGATCACGGGATACCGAGAGGGGGGGGG
>LAPY01006858.1:3314-15172 GCA_000970635.1 Eragrostis tef
ATTATACGAAGTTATACGAAGTTATAGAATTTTGTATACATATTCGCTGAATATAACAAATAGGTCGTCTGACATAAACTCCTTATAAGATCTCCACAACAGATATTAGTGGGAGCACATACTTAGGCCCTGTTTGGAACAGAGGAATGAAAAACGCAGGAATAGGGAAAAACACAGGAATAGAGAAAACAGAGGAATTGAAGAAGTCACAAAACCACAGGAATCCAAAACAGAGGAATTGAAAATTTATGGTGTTTGGATTGCAGGAATAGAAACACAAGAACAAAAATGTTAAGACAAACTGAATAAAATTTCTGAAAGCTATATGTCATTATTCATTCCTCCATAAATTGAAGAAGTAATCTCCATGGAATGGCAGCGCTCTTGCCTCTTTTTCAAAACAAAATAAAAACAAATAAATAGTACCCTGAACAACCTATATGGCAATTGCTAACCCAAAGAGTCTAGTGCATTAGCTCACAAATAATTGTCCCATACAGACCATTAGACTACATTGCACTATTTTTTATTTGGAGCTTCTCTCTCCCCGAATATCTCTGGTCCTTGCCCAGTAGCGGACCACCACGCACACGTAGCCACCAGTCCTAGCTGCGAGGCGCTGCTCCTCGATGCATTTCGCTTCAACACAGTAGCATTTAACGGAGCACAAGCAGATGATTAGCTCTTCCTTCGCACGCAGGAAAGCTTTCCAAGAGTTCGGAGTGGATTATTTCATTCCTCCATTTTGTGAAGGAAAGGGTGCCGTTCCTATGGAAAGGAAAGGTTGATTCCTTTGTTCCAAACGCATGTGACATCAGCAGAATGCAGGAACCGATTCCTTTGAAATTTCCTTTGAAAATCCTCTATTCCAAACACCCCCTTACCTTTTGTGTTGATAGTTGTATTTTGTCCATTCCCGACGTCTCCCAAACCTAAACTGTTGTGGGAAGTAGTAGGAGCTAGGCAAAACTGATAGAATGTGCGGAACTAATTCTGTTGTACCCGGGTTGCCGAGCATGGTCTATGAGAAAAGTTTACCTATATACGGTGCAGGTGCACCAGAGAAAAGGACATCGACGGTTAATTGGTAGAAGAGATATATATCAATGACATGATTGTCTAGTAGTTAAAATGAGCGTACCCATTTCTACTACTTAGGTGCATTTCTTGGATCTTTCTGGCCCCTTGCATTTTTATTTTTGGTGTATGCCAAAACACATACCTTTTGTCCGTCAATTACCTACATGAAAGAAACCAAAGAGATCACCACAGGTAGAAGTAGACGCAACACGGATTTTCTCAGCCTAGCGAGAGCTCCCCACCCTTATCCAAGGGCTGGGACCATCTGGCGGGCTGGGAGGCTACTTCGAGATCCCAATTTGTTGACGAGGTGGGCATCTGAGCTGTCAAGTTTAGGAGCCAAATCGTTCCACGGGAGCTGCTACAGTTAGCGCGGGAAAGAAGGCAGTTCAAACTATGAACAGTGCGGATACTGTGGCGCCTCTGAACACAGACGACGTGTGCCTCGCCAGACTTCGCGAGGAAGGCAATGGGGGCTCTGCATTAGCACTACTTGCAGGCCGCAATCTGAAGAAGGGGTAGGGAAGGGAGTCATCCTCTAGAGAAGTTTTTGAGCTCCATCCATGGCGGCCTAATCAAGCATCCCCGGTTCCCTCGTAGCAGCGAGGGGGGTTCTAATCGGCCGGGTTCAGGCGAATGGCGGGGCCGCGCATGCCGGGCTGGATCAAAGGTTAGTAATACACAAAGCGTTTTTCAGTACCAAATTGAAATCGGAAACGAAATTGTTATGTTGTATTTGTTCTTGATTTGTTTTCGTTCGCACAAGGTCTGAACTGTCAGAGGAAGAAGAAGATGAAATTGAAGAACATGTGGAACGGAGAGTGGTCACGGCGCTTACCTACAAGAAGAGGTATTGATTTATCTTGCCTATTAGATTGCTGTATCCTGTGACTGATCCGTGCCTGTGCCATCAGAATATTTCAGTAGAAAACTATAACTAGATTCTTTACGGAAATGAAACGGAGTTTGACAACCTGAATAAAACATGGCCTGTCAGTCCGAAAAAGTTTGCAACATCTATTCATTGAATTTTCCTACCGGTATATAAATAATGCTGCTTTCACTGTCTTTCCTTGAATTTGTTATGAGTCTACAAAATGAATGGTCTTCATTGGTTTCTGTAGAAAACTGTACGTAGATTCCTTGAGAGAAATGATATGGCCTTCAAGGATCTGAATAAAACCTGGCCTGAAAAGCTGAAAATGTAGCAAAATCTAGTCATTATTATTTTTCGAACCGGGCTATCAATAATGCTGATTTCGTTGTCTTGACTTGGATTTGTTATGAGTCTACAAAAAGAATGGTCTTAACTGGTTTCTGTAGAAAACAGTTCCTAGATTCCTTTAGAAAAATGATATGGCCTCCTACGATCTGAATAAAACCTAGCCTGTTCAGGCAGGAAATATTGAAACATCTAGTACTTAATTTTTCCTACAGGGATTTATATAATGCTGCTTTCACTGTCCTGGGTTGAATTTGTTATGACTCTGTAAAAAAATGGTCTGAATTGGTAGATTGACCTTATAAGCTTTTCGGTTTAACAGATATAGTAATTCTAAAAAATTCTAGATAGAAAATGCTACTTCCTTCATTGCATAAAAATAATAAAAACTTTTGGAACTATTGTTAATTTTAAAATGACAGGTAACAATTCTTAAAACTGTGATAACAAAATTTAAAATGCAATATTGACACTGTTTATATAGGAGACGTGATTTGCAAGGGCCAGACTACAGGCTTGCTCCAGGAGAGGATAGTGCAGTAAAGCGAGCGTTAAGGTTGGCAGCAAGTAGGGAAGATAAGAGCAGGGCAATTTTCTTGCCATCTCAAGGAACAACATTCAGATCAGCAGAAGAGGCCAGAGAATACTACAACCTCTATTCCTGGGAGATTGGGTTTGGCGTTAGGAATGGGCGTAGCAGGAAAAACCCAAACAAGTACAGAACAAAAGTGGAGTACGCATGCTCATGCGAGGTGAGATTATAAATTTGACATAAAGTGCATTTCTATACTGAGTTTATTCTTTATCCTCAAAATAATAAAAATCCCCTGGAAAGAGGTTAAAAAATGACTTGTTCACATTACAAATTGCAGGGTTTCGATAGTGACCCCAACGCGAAGTCGTGTAGAGTTCGTTGCAAGGCAATGATAAGATTGTTGAGAACTGAAGATCACGGTTGGTATGTGAGTAGATTCATTGAAGAACACAACCATCCATTCTCAGAGACATATGCAGAGAACAAGCAGTGGCCTTCCCACGGTGATATAGACCCGATAACAATAGACTTTATTCGCAGGCTGCGTGAGAACAATGTCAGTATAGGAAGGGTCTGCAACATTTTAGGGGTGTCCGATGGATCATCAGGTCAGACAATTAGGAAGGAAGTTGTGCGATCAGTATGTGCTAAATTGGCAAGAGAGAGCATAAAGGATGACATAGGAAAGACACTTGGTCTTCTGGATGAAAGAAGGAGGATCCAGGGATGGAAGTTCGTTATCAGGTAACTAAAGAAGGGCGCGTAAGATCAATGCTATGGTGCACCGGGAAGAATAGGCTTGACTATGCCCGTTAGGAATGGGCGTAGCAGGAAAAACCCAAACAAGTACAGAACAAAAGTGGAGTACGCATGCTCATGCGAGGTGAGATTATAAATTTGACATAAAGTGCATTTCTATACTGAGTTTATTCTTTATCCTCAAAATAATAAAAATCCCCTGGAAAGAGGTTAAAAAATGACTTGTTCACATTACAAATTGCAGGGTTTCGATAGTGACCCCAACGCGAAGTCGTGTAGAGTTGGTTGCAAGGCAATGATAAGATTGTTGAGAACTGAAGATCACGGTTGGTATGTGAGTAGATTCATTGAAGAACACAACCATCCATTCTCAGAGACATATGCAGAGAACAAGCAGTGGCCTTCCCACGGTGATATAGACCCGATAACAATAGACTTTATTCGCAGGCTGCGTGAGAACAATGTCAGTATAGGAAGGGTCTGCAACATTTTAGGGGTGTCCGATGGATCATCAGGTCAGACAATTAGGAAGGAAGTTGTGCGATCAGTATGTGCTAAATTGGCAAGAGAGAGCATAAAGGATGACATAGGAAAGACACTTGGTCTTCTGGATGAAATGAAGAAGAATGATCCGGGGATGGAAGTTCGTTACCAGGTAACCAAAGAAGGGCGCGTAAGATCAATGCTATGGTGCACGGGAAAGAATAGGCTTGACTATGCCCGGTTTGGCGATGTGGTTACTTTTGACACAACTTACCATACAAACTTGTACAATCTTCCATTTGGACTATTTGTGGGGGTCAACAATCATTTTCAGTCAGTCATATTCGGTGGTGTCCTATTGACAAATGAAAAGATAGCTGATTTCGAGTGAGCATTCTCTGAGTTTGTCGCAATCATTGGGGGGAAACCGCCAGACACCATTCTAACTGGTAAGACACTACTAAATACCTTACACAAATGGTTCAATTTTTTTTAAACCAGTTTTTCAAGATCAATAACTTGGATTGGTTTTATGATCAAACTGATGACTGAACTTATGGATCACAGATCAATGCCAAGCTATGGATGCAGCTATCAGGACAACTCTGAAAAATACAAAGCACCGTTGGTGCAGGTGGCCTGTGCTACGAAAATCAAAGGAAAAACTGGGGAACATTTACAGCAAGTTCAGTGGATTCAAGACTGAATTCAATCGGCTTGTGACCGACGTTACTTGCCATAAAGTATTTGAGAAGGAATGGAAAATAATCATGAAGAGGTATAAGGTTCAGAAAAATGAATATATCAGGAGGCTCTACAGGAAGCGTGCAAAGTGGGCTAAGCCTTACTTCATGGATGTCTTTTGTGCGGGGATGACAAGCACACAGCGTAGTGAGAGCGCAAATCACATGCTAAAGAGTTTTATCCAACGGTCAGCGCCCATGCATTTGTTTGTCAGAAAATTCAATGAGCTTCAATGTGATAGGCGTGATCAGGAGGGGAAGGAAAGACACTTCACAAAGATGGTATTTTTGCTGAACTGTTCTAAATTCAGTTTATTACATTACTATTGTGGTTCTTGAACACAATAAAAGCAACTAATGATATAAGTACATGTGTGGAAAAATGCTATGCAGAAAAATCGTCAACTGCGGGTTGGAGTGCCTATCGAGAAGCACGCAAAGGAGATATACACTCGTGCAATGTACGACAGATTCTATAGGGAGCTTTTCTAATCAGGGAGTTACGCAATCTGCAGCGAGAGGGTGACAAGGATTTCATGTTGGTTGACACAAGATGCGATGGTGATCCAGATCAAGAAAGGATAAGAGTGACCATAAACGATGATGAAGATAAGGTGTACTTGTGAATGTGGGCTATTCAACCATGTCGGCATGTTATGTCGCCATGCACTTAAGGTACATTCATATTTTCATCACTAAAAAAAATATTAAACCGACTTGTTTTGTAGTGAATGTTAACTTGTTAAATTATGCAGGTGCTAGTTCATCTTGACAAGCGAGAGCTGCCTTCTGGGAACATAATGAAGCGATGGGAAAAGGACACACCATCAACCAACGTTGGTGCTGCAAGTAAATTAGTTGACGGGGATTCTGCATGTGGATCTGATCACCTACTGAGGTCACTTCTTGTGATGAAAGCAATGGAGCTGTCCAGAGATAAGAACAGGCTGAATGAAGAGAGAGTGCTGAATGCACTGCAAGCTTTAGATGCTGCGCAAGCAGTGTTCATTTTAGGGGTGTCCGATGGATCATCAGGTCAGACAATTAGGAAGGAAGTTGTGCGATCAGTATGTGCTAAATTGGCAAGAGAGAGCATAAAGGATGACATAGGAAAGACACTTGGTCTTCTGGATGAAATGAAGAAGAATGATCCGGGGATGGAAGTTCGTTACCAGGTAACCAAAGAAGGGCGCGTAAGATCAATGCTATGGTGCACGGGAAAGAATAGGCTTGACTATGCCCGGTTTGGCGATGTGGTTACTTTTGACACAACTTACCATACAAACTTGTACAATCTTCCATTTGGACTATTTGTGGGGGTCAACAATCATTTTCAGTCAGTCATATTCGGTGGTGTCCTATTGACAAATGAAAAGATAGCTGATTTCGAGTGAGCATTCTCTGAGTTTGTCGCAATCATTGGGGGGAAACCGCCAGACACCATTCTAACTGGTAAGACACTACTAAATACCTTACACAAATGGTTCAATTTTTTTAAACCATTTTTTCAAGATCAATAACTTGGATTGGTTTTATGATCAAACTGATGACTGAACTTATGGATCACAGATCAATGCCAAGCTATGGATGCAGCTATCAGGACAACTCTGAAAAATACAAAGCACCGTTGGTGCAGGTGGCCTGTGCTACGAAAATCAAAGGAAAAACTGGGGAACATTTACAGCAAGTTCAGTGGATTCAAGACTGAATTCAATCGGCTTGTGACCGACGTTACTTGCCATAAAGTATTTGAGAAGGAATGGAAAATAATCATGAAGAGGTATAAGGTTCAGAAAAATGAATATATCAGGAGGCTCTACAGGAAGCGTGCAAAGTGGGCTAAGCCTTACTTCATGGATGTCTTTTGTGCGGGGATGACAAGCACACAGCGTAGTGAGAGCGCAAATCACATGCTAAAGAGTTTTATCCAACGGTCAGCGCCCATGCATTTGTTTGTCAGAAAATTCAATGAGCTTCAATGTGATAGGCGTGATCAGGAGGGGAAGGAAAGACACTTCACAAAGATGGTATTTTTGCTGAACTGTTCTAAATTCAGTTTATTACATTACTATTGTGGTTCTTGAACACAATAAAAGCAACTAATGATATAAGTACATGTGTGGAAAAATGCTATGCAGAAAAATCGTCAACTGCGGGTTGGAGTGCCTATCGAGAAGCACGCAAAGGAGATATACACTCGTGCAATGTACGACAGATTCTATAGGGAGCTTTTCTAATCAGGGAGTTACGCAATCTGCAGCGAGAGGGTGACAAGGATTTCATGTTGGTTGACACAAGATGCGATGGTGATCCAGATCAAGAAAGGATAAGAGTGACCATAAACGATGATGAAGATAAGGTGTACTTGTGAATGTGGGCTATTCAACCATGTCGGCATGTTATGTCGCCATGCACTTAAGGTACATTCATATTTTCATCACTAAAAAAAATATTAAACCGACTTGTTTTGTAGTGAATGTTAACTTGTTAAATTATGCAGGTGCTAGTTCATCTTGACAAGCGAGAGCTGCCTTCTGGGAACATAATGAAGCGATGGGAAAAGGACACACCATCAACCAACGTTGGTGCTGCAAGTAAATTAGTTGACGGGGATTCTGCATGTGGATCTGATCACCTACTGAGGTCACTTCTTGTGATGAAAGCAATGGAGCTGTCCAGAGATAAGAACAGGCTGAATGAAGAGAGAGTGCTGAATGCACTGCAAGCTTTAGATGCTGCGCAAGCAGTGTTATCTTCAGACAATGCTGTGCCAACGGCAACATGTGAAGCTGAGGTTGGGGCTGCTTCAGAGGTCGTACGGCCAACACAATGCCCTCCTCGTCCAGCAAACAAGGGAAGACCGTGCCGTACAAGCCTTCAATCTTGGGCTCGATCGACTAAGAGACCAAGGTTACAGAAAGTAGCAAATGAAGTTCAGGAGAAAGAGAGCGAGGACGAAGAGAATCCAATAGCGGGGCGAACCAAGAACATCAATGAGTTGCTTAAGAAATAGGGTGCCGCATTCGGATAAACAGTGCTTTTTATTCCTTCAGTAAAACAAAGAACCAAAATTTGTAGCTCTAATGGCTAAGTATTCCAACAACATTAGTCTCAAAAAAAAGTATTCCAACATTCTAATATTATGTATTTGTATCGATCTATGATGATGCTCGTCAAGATGGACCAATTCCAGTTTGTATATTTCGTTGAATACACCACTGCTTTTTTTATCTATAACTGCTACAAATTAGAACAAACCATACAAAAGGTCTGACCACAAAGGATTGAGCAGGAAAGAATAAAAACCTTACACAAGTGGTAAGATACCGCCAGCTGATTAAGAAATAGTTTGACGCATTCGGATAAATAGTACTTTTTATTCATTTCACTAGACAAAAGAACCAAAAATTTGCAGGTCTTAGGACTAAGTATTCCAGCATCCTAATATTGTGTATTATATTGATCTATGATGATTCTTCCTGGAACATCAGAATGCACCTTGTTCAAAACACAATCAATTTCCTTGCTAGTGACATGGTCTGAAAAAAAAATTATACAATAAACCATATTTTTTTCTCATTATATAAGATAAGGGGTCGCAACATTAGTGTTTCCACGAATGAAAAAATCAGTACCACGTGACCGTCGGGTGTAGCGGTAATTTAAAGAGCAAAAGAATCAGAAACGAGACCATCACTGACCACTGGATTCTGCTGAAATTTCATCTGATGGTTTGCATCTTTAGGCAGGTTAATTCCACTGTTACGTCCGATATCTGTATTAAAAAATAAATATATTAAATGGGCCGTCAGAAAAGGGACCCTAGCAAACGAGGATGCTTCCCTGATCAAACCGGAGACGCGTGCTCTGCAGAGCGGCCCAAACTGCATCGGATACTTTCCCCGCGTGCAATATTTTACTTCTTTTGTTCAGTGAGTAGTCCAATCGGAAACAGTACGAGCGAGCCCGTGAACTTTGACCTCCACGGCGCCTGCTTGCCATCTCATCAATGGTTAATGAGAAGCATGTGGCACCGTTCCACGTCAGGTCTCGTAGCGCGAATGTTAAAGTTAGAACGGACGGTTGATAATCGTGTGGGGAGCTCTGGCTAGGCTCAGAAACTTCTTTTGCGAAGTAGACGTTTGATCTAACCATTTTTACTAGTTGTGGTGAAATTATGCATGAAGGTATATTAAGCCCATAAGAGGAAAAACAATAAGAAAATTCTCATAAACTTGCAAATCGACCCAATTACCCTGAGCCCAGCAGAATCAAGAAGAGAATAGTCCAGACAAATATGTCAAAGAAGAGAGTGGCTAGGGGGTGGCCCCACAGGTCGGTGAGGGGTCGTGGCCCCCACCGCTTCCTGAAAGTCACAAATGTTTAGAATTTAATGTTAAGGCGGTAGAGGCCACCTAGAACTGACTTCATAAGTCTATAAATTAAAAGGATACCCCCTCTCCTCCGCACACATAAGAAGAGGAGAG
This sequence comes from Eragrostis tef, assembly GCA_000970635.1. Taxonomy (NCBI): domain Eukaryota; kingdom Viridiplantae; phylum Streptophyta; class Magnoliopsida; order Poales; family Poaceae; genus Eragrostis; species Eragrostis tef. The sequence continues at coordinate 12,624 of LAPY01006858.1, forward strand.
CTATTCCACTCCCAAGGGCCTAAAGCCTCTTGTATACTACAAATTGAAATGATTGCAGAAATAACAGCAGAGTATTCGGATTTTGTGTCCTAGCAAAATTATATCGAGATATCAAGAAGTGTTCAGGTTCTGTTCTTTGTCCTCCTATCTGTAGCTCTAGCAACTAAATATATTGATTATTTCTGAACCATTTTTCTTTCAGTTTTTTTCCTGTACGATACATATATTTCAGTTCTGTTCTTTGTCCAACTTGTTATAGCTCTATCAACTGAATCTATATCTTCTTTATAAGTGCAACCAACTAATGGTTCTTAACTCCTATTTCTCTCAACTCTCATGCAGCCACATTATCTTTAATCTCACCGTCAGATCATGGACTTTGAATCCCATCTAACCGTTTGTGCATCCTCACTCCATACCCCTACGGAAGAGACACACATTATTCTTTTCTCAATCTTCATTAGCAGCTGCCCGCCTTTACTCCCAGTTAATTCTTACATTCTATCCTCCACCAGTAACGGCCACCACTTTACTGTTTTTTACTCTCTTCAATTCCATCCTTATATAACTCACCAATAATAGAGTTGAAACGGTTCAGTTTTCACATACTGCCATGCAAATTCCTGAGCAATAAAAAAACTTCATGAATCGTCCTCTAAATCCTAGGTGCGTGCATGCTTAATAAAAGACCAATAAGTGCATCTCCAAGAGCCATTGTATCCTTCATAAGTTAGCCAAAAAAAAGAGAACTTCACGAAAAACTGAATCCAACAGCTTTGGTATCCGCTTTGCTAAGCTATCCTGCTGGCCATCCCGTCAGCCTCGCTGGTCAAATATACCAAACCCACGGCCAGCTGGCCATCCGGCCCTGCCATCCGCACTCCCTTCCTCCGTCGCCCTCCCGTGCTCCCCTGGCTGCCGCCACTGCTGGTCCATCCGCTCCCGCCGTCCCGGACGAACTCAACGAACTGGTTGATGAGTGACGGGTACATGGCCGCCATGCGCGCGAGGCCCGGCCAGCGCCGCCTTCAGCACGAGCTGCAGCCAGAAGAAGAGCCACAGTGCAACGATCACACGCGCTACTTAGCTCTTTTGCGAGATCATCCTCGCCGGGATGTGCTGCAACGATGGGACTCGTTGAGGTCATCGCGGTGCTGCGCGCCACCGCTCATCGATCGATTCACAGGTTTTGTTTGCACCTGGGCAGGTCAATTCAGACAGAGGTCGTTCGAGATGGGTTCGCCGGGACAGCGACTCGCCTAGGATCGTCGGCTTCATGAAAAACACCGATGCTTCGTGAAAAAGCCGATGCTGTTAGCGCGGCCCGGCTCGTCATACCTCATGGGCCACCTCAACCCAAAAGAGTAGCCTGATAAGTTGGGTTTCCTCCACCTTATAAGTCGAGCTCTCCCATCATCAATATCCGATGTGAGACTAAACCCAACAATCTCCCCCATCACACATTGGATGGCCCCATCTCCCCTTCACACCCGGGTGGACACCCCTCCGACAGCCCGTTAACCGTGTGGCCCAGGAGACCCATTCCGACGGTCTGATTTCCGTGTGAGGCCCAAAAGATATTTTGGTTTTCAGACTAATGGCTCTGATACCACTTGTTAGCGTGGCCCGGATCGTCATACCCACGAGCCCTTGCCGCCAGCCCAGGTCCTAACGGGCCTGCTATCCACAAAGGCCCAACCGAAGCATGACCAAGGTCATGGGTCACCTCAACCCAAAAGAGTAGCCTGATAAGTTAGGTTCCCTTCACCTTATAAGTCGAGCTCTCCCATTATCAATATCCGATGTGGGACTAAACCCAACAATCTCCCCCATCACACATCGGATGGCCCCATCTCCCCTTCACACCCGGGTGGACACCCCTCCAACAGCCCGTTAACCGTGTGGCCCGGGAGACCCATTCCGACGGTCCGATTTCCGTGTGAGGCCCAAGAGATATTTCGGTTTTCAGACCAATGGCTCTGATACCACTTGTTAGCGCGGCCTGGCTCATCATACTCACGAGCCCCTTGCCGCCAGCCCAGGTCCTAACGGGCCTGCTATCCACAAAGGCCCAACCAGAGCCACGACCAAGGTCATGGGTCACCTAAACCCAAAAGACTAGCGTGATAGGTTAGGTTTCCTCCACCTTATAAGTCAGACTCCCCCATCATCAATATCCGATGTGGGACTAAACCCAAGTGGTATCAAGAGCCAGACTCACGGGAGAAGATCACGGGAGGCATGATGGGTTGTTCCACACCGCGCAAGGCTTGCAGGAGTTGTCCGGGGAGGGACATGGCACAAGGTGGAGCATGGCGGCGATCGACGACTCGATCGGTGGAGTTGGACACTTCGAGCATGGCGGCTCGAACCGTCCGATGAGCTGCATCAACAGGGATCCGTCCGATCAGACGTGATGGCCAAGTGTTGACGGTCCTTAAGTACCACTTTTGACCGTCACGAACCTGCATAAAAGAAATAAAATGAACATCAAACATAGTGGTTGGAGTTTATTTCTAACGAATTCCACTAGTCTTGGTGAAATTATG
>LAPY01006861.1:0-12598 GCA_000970635.1 Eragrostis tef
AGTTGACTTGAACTCATGGTACTGCAAAGAATCATGTTTTGCTGGAATTGGGGGAAGAGTGAACTTTTCCTCAGTTACATTTGTATTCGTATCTCCCTTAATGGACTCCACAAGAAATAACATGGCCTGTCCAGCACTTAATAGAAAGTGCGATAGTGGTATCATAAAGGAACATTCAGATACAAATAAATGGTGTGTGGTTCCTACGAGCATTAACGAATATGCTGCGGCAGCTTTAGCCATTCTGAAAAGATCACCATTGTTTTTTCCATGAAGACTTCCAGGTTCTAAACTCAACACACGGAACCGGTAAGCAGAGGCAAGTGTCATGTAAGAACTGAGACATATATGGTGTAGAGGGTGTAGTATAAATATTCTCCTGGAAAGTTCCTCGTGCTGCAAATCACTCATCATGTTTTCGGAAAGAATACTTTCAATCATATCGCAGCAAGCTTTAGCATCATCCCCTGACGTGTATTCAGATATTGCCAGTTGTAAGGCATCATTCAATTCTTCAACTGCCAGTTCTGTATCAGCAACATCTGGTTTTCTCAAGTCCCTATAATCACACTGATCAAGATAGCTATGTTAGAAATGATTTTCAGCAAAAAAATGTTGACAAGCAACAAAAGTGGCATCATTGTAACATTTTAGAAATGATTGTTACAACTCCCCAGAAAAATGATTGTTACATCAAATGCATAAAATGAGTATAATATAAAACATTTGCATTAGTGTTTGCTGAAGCAGAATGTATTTTCTAATTGTTAAGATATTTTCAGGGTCAAGCCTATATAGTGAAGAAGATTCTGAATTTCAAAAGTCCATTATGGTAATCAAGCATGCTGGCAGAGTAGAATTTTTTTTTAAAAAAAAATGAATTTGCTACCAGTTCCAGAACATTGCATGATAATGTGAAACTGGGGATATTTTAATTTCTTTTGAACACGGTACATACTAAGTGAAGCACATGAACAATTGCTAATGAATGATGAGAAAAATATCTCACAGGTTTCATTCTCACATTCAAAATAAGATCCGTGTACGACTCTGGCGATGCAGTACAGCGCTTGCATGAACAAACGAATTTATACTTTAACCACAAATCCGAATGTCTTGCCTCCTGTAAGGAAATATTACACGAATAACAAAATAAGAAAAGAAACGATGAAAACCAACCAGCAGGAAATAATAAAGTTCCTTTCCTTTATATTGGCATTACAGGGTAGGACTTGATTTGGAAACACCGACAATGTTAGCTTAGCATTCATAAGACAACTAGTAGGCACTAGGCATCAACTGATTCGTAGTAAGAAGCATTGGTAATGTTGTACACCAACCTAACACCAAAATATGAAAAAACAAACCATCCATGCAAGCCCTTATAATTTTCAAAAACAGACTACATTTGCCTTAGGGTGACCATGTGAATCAAAATACAGCTTTTGCATAGATACATGACTAATCAGAAACTGAATCATGTATCAACAATGATAGCACAGACACTAAAAGGAAAACTAGAATAACAAAATTGAGTAACACTGACTGTTACATGTTTTGATAATTTTATTTGTTATGAATAAAAATGAGACAAAAGTAGTCGGAATGTTTGCATACAACAAACTGAATTACAGGCCACAGAAGAATCTACCAGTATTCAGGAAATATCATATATGGGCATGTAGACATCAAACCCTGAGTATGAAGGTCACCCAGGTGACACTAAGTACATGTGCTGGACAAGTAACCTTGATTTTTCCTTAAAGCAATAGCATATCCCCACTAATATATGATGCATACCGAGTTACTGGCACCATGTATTGGTAAAAGTGTATAAATATGGATTCAGCGAAATTCAAGAAAAAGAGTACCCTGGTTTGGAGAAGATCAATGTATGATATGCAAACCTCATCACCCTTCATAATTGGTTTTGTGGAACGAACAACAATTCTTGGACCATATTTGCATAGTTCTAAAAAGAGTAATGGGAAAAAGTTCAGAACAATGCATTTATAGGTTGTGGCATGAAAGAATCATGGGATTAAGTACCATGAGTAGAACAATCTTCTTCATACTGCTGCGCATGCAACTGCAACCAAAGGAAAATACTTGGACCCAAGTATGAAAATAGGTATAGATGTTAGATGCTTTAACAATAATATGTTACTAGGTTTATATTGCGAGAGAAATTGGTGACCAAAGGTATGTCTGAGAATCATGGCAGTGCAATGTCCAAAAGGTCAAATTATCTGTGGCACGAGGGAGTGTCTTATATGGCAAGTAGTCACTTATCTTTTCTTAGCCTGATGCAAGAGAAAATTTAGCAGGTACTGAATAAATAATCATTGATCTCCTTACCGCATTTTGTGCAACGCCTCTGCTTGCAGGGACTAAACATGATTTTGATTTGTGTGAAGTACAGCCGTCATGCCATGGAGCTAATGCAAATCGGTAAGAAGCGTTGGGAAAGCAACTATGATTGAACCATGAGAAACTCGGACCATACACTGCAATTCCGATAGCCTGATCTTCACTAACTTGCACCTCAACACTATTGGTAATCACTGCCCACAATGTCAACGTCTCAAGCCCATCAGAGAAACCAACAGAAGCATGTGTCCTTGATTTCCTGGCAGATGACATCAACAAGCTCCCCTCCGGTATCCTCTTAGCAATCTCATCACCTTCCTCCAGAGCTTGCTCAATACCACTAGTTGAAAGTCCACCAATTCTACTCGAATGATCGATTGAATCAGACGAAACAAGACCGCGTGCCTCAAGCACGTAAAGAAGGCGGAGGGCAGCTCGGAAATCACTTGTTCCCTCAGCAACACAGGAGAGGGAGGCCCTCCTGAGGTCGTTCACAAAGAAGCAACATTCACCAGAAGACACATGCACTGGAGAATCTGAGCTTAAACAGTCTGAGCAGCAGTATCGTAGAGCGCAGCATGTCACGCAAGATGTGATGCAGGAGGATTGTGGCAGTAACTTGCGGAAGCATGATGAACAATGGGAGTGGAGGAATGAATCGTGCAGGGCAGTGGCGTAAGGTGCAATAGCCCCAGTTAGGTCTTCTGCCATGTTTATCGATTCACATGCCCTCATCTCCATTGCGAAGATCTGCGTCTTCCTGCGGCGAAGTTTTGTTTGTAGATAACAAAAATCAGAACATTGGAGGATAATATAACAGGAAATTTTCTATATTTTTAAATCAAGTTGCTTCCGTACAAGTCACACTCTTGTACAAGTCGCCATTCCGGAGGCCGGAATCAAGGAGGCCAAAAGACTTGAAAAGGTAGCCCAATATCAACTAACTAGACTACGTTCAACTAGATGTTCTCCAGCGCTTAATCGAGTGATGCTCTAGAATCTGAATATGTAGGATTCAGTACTCTTGACTGATGCTACAACTAATAAACCCTTGAAACGTGTAGAACATCTCCCTAGTCACTCCCCAATTCCTTCTGTCAAAATTTACTTGAAACGCGAAATCACAGGCACACTTATGTGGCAAGCGAAATCAAAAGTATCTTCTAGCGGTTGAATAAAACAATAAGGTTAATCCAGTCGATGTCAACTTAGGTTTCAGAAAACCAAACCCGCCCCCTAAAACAAAGAAATGCTAGATTCCAGAGAGGGGTATGGCTTGCCTTAATTGAACAAACCGTCGAAGAGCGGAGCCGCCGCAACGGAGGAACGAGGCGTAGTGGCAGCTGCGGAAGACGGAGACGACTCAGACGAGCAAGGACAAGGAAGCGCCGTCGAGCTTTTTTTTCCCCCCTTTTCTCGACAGAACGCCGTGGCCAGTCGAGCAGCGTTCCGGAGACGAAGACAAGAGAAGCTGGGCCTACAGCCCATTTTAAGCTGTAGTAGGATGGGCCTCACGAGCCCATTGGAGATCGAGACCTTACACTAGAAATGCTTTTTTTTTTAGAGTTTAAGGGCCGAAAACGACCCCAGCCATACGTAAACCATATGACCAGTTACAGTTTACAGCGCAAGTTTAACTAGTCGTGCAGGGCAGTGGCGTAAGGTGCAATAGCCCCAGTTAGGTCTTCTGCCATGTTTATCGATTCACATGCCCTCATCTCCATTGCGAAGATCTGCGTCTTCCTGCGGCGAAGTTTTGTTTGTAGATAACAAAAATCAGAACATTGGAGGATAATATAACAGGAAATTTTCTATATTTTTAAATCAAGTTGCTTCCGTACAAGTCACACTCTTGTACAAGTCGCCATTCCGGAGGCCGGAATCAAGGAGGCCAAAAGACTTGAAAAGGTAGCCCAATATCAACTAACTAGACTACGTTCAACTAGATGTTCTCCAGCGCTTAATCGAGTGATGCTCTAGAATCTGAATATGTAGGATTCAGTACTCTTGACTGATGCTACAACTAATAAACCCTTGAAACGTGTAGAACATCTCCCTAGTCACTCCCCAATTCCTTCTGTCAAAATTTACTTGAAACGCGAAATCACAGGCACACTTATGTGGCAAGCGAAATCAAAAGTATCTTCTAGCGGTTGAATAAAACAATAAGGTTAATCCAGTCGATGTCAACTTAGGTTTCAGAAAACCAAACCCGCCCCCTAAAACAAAGAAATGCTAGATTCCAGAGAGGGGTATGGCTTGCCTTAATTGAACAAACCGTCGAAGAGCGGAGCCGCCGCAACGGAGGAACGAGGCGTAGTGGCAGCTGCGGAAGACGGAGACGACTCAGACGAGCAAGGACAAGGAAGCGCCGTCGAGCTTTTTTTTCCCCCCTTTTCTCGACAGAACGCCGTGGCCAGTCGAGCAGCGTTCCGGAGACGAAGACAAGAGAAGCTGGGCCTACAGCCCATTTTAAGCTGTAGTAGGATGGGCCTCACGAGCCCATTGGAGATCGAGACCTTACACTAGAAATGCTTTTTTTTTTAGAGTTTAAGGGCCGAAAACGACCCCAGCCATACGTAAACCATATGACCAGTTACAGTTTACAGCGCAAGTTTAACTAGTCGATTCTCCGACTCTTCTGGGCATCTCCCAGGAAAATGCTCTCACAGTTAAAAGAACTCTCAGGAAACATAAGAACAGAAACAAAGGCATACAGCCAGCTCTCAAAAACACAGCAACTGAAGCATGTATCACACGCCTGTCACTTCCAGCCTTGTAAGGTCGTCTTCTTCGATCACCTTCATCTTGCACAGAGTCTCTCCGGTCTTTGCGCGACTTCCACCAACAAGGTTATCCGCCGCTCGAGTTCTTCCAGATATCCAACTGGGCATAACAGTTTTCATTGCTGCAGTAGCCCTATGATCTTTTGGAGGAGGAATTTCATCCCTTTCCATTCTATATTCTGAAAACAAATTTTGTTTCTCAGTTTTCATAAAGCCCATAGAGCAGCAGCACTACAAATATTAACTACAACAAACTTTTTTCTACTCAGCCAACAAACTGCAATGGACTCATAATTAGATCCTATATTCCTTCCTAGTACCTCAGACATAACAGTCCACATTACTTTGGCTACTACACACTCAAAGAACAGATGTGAACTTGATTCCTGCTCACAGCAAAACAAACAGGTGCTGTCATCTACCTTTTTTCTTTTAGCTACATTATATCTAGTCAGTGCTTTGTTCTTAGATATTAACCACAAAAAGATATGGATTCTAGGAGGGATCCTGACATCCCACAAAGCATGAGTATAAACAGGCATGACTCCTCTATCATTTATAATTCTATAAAGTGACTGTGAAGAATATTTTTCATTGGAGTTGAGCTGCCATATCATGGCATCCTCCTCAATCGTACTTGCTAACTCCACTACTTCCTGCCACAACCCCATTTGTGGTTCAGTGAAGGTCCTAGAAAAGGTGCACCTTAAGTTCTCCCCATCCCACAGGCTAGCCACAGTCCCTGTCTTTTGATTTACATATCTATATTTCCCAATATTGAATAGCTAAACTCGATGAGCCCAGCCAATTGTCCTCCCAAAATTTGACCTTGGCTCCATTTCCTATTTTCCACCTGTATCCCATTTTAGCTGCACTAGCTGCCCACATGACACCCTTCAGGAATTGAGACGCCCCTACAGTGTTTGTGCAGAAGATGTTAGGATTTGTGTTCTATACTTATGATCTATGACCGCTCTCCATAGCTTATCTCTATCATTCTGATACCTTTGTAGCCAGGATGTTAACAAAGACATATTCAGATTTCTAAGGTCAGGAACACCTAAACCACCAAACTCCTTTAAGCTAACTAGTCCCCAATTGGCCAAATGGTAACTGTGCCTCCCATCTACATTGTTCCACAGACAGTGGGACATGTGTGAATTAACCGTATCAATGGCCCACTTAGGTAGTTTAATAAAGGACATTAGGTAAACTGGGATGCTAGCCAAACAGATTTTAACTAAAGTCAGCCTAGCTGTATATGATAGCAGTTTCCCCTCCAGCCTGCTATCCTCTTGATTAGCTTATTTACTAAAGGTTGTATGTCTTCTCTCTTTAATTTATCGAAATGCAAAGGCACCCCCAAATACTTCATTGGAAGATTACTAACAGGGCACCCAAAAACGTGAGCTATCTCGTGTACTACATCTTCTTCTAAATTCATAGGAACAACTTCACTCTTGTGAAAGTTTATTCTCATTCTCGATAACTGTTCAAAACAGGATAACACACATTTCAAGTTTTTAAGCTTATCTAGGTCAGGGGAGGAGAAGATGATAGTATCATCTGCATACTGCAGTGATATCACCCCCTCAGGTCTAAAGTCAGTAAGTAAACCTCTAATCAGGCCCCCATTAGCTGCTTTATTTAGCATTCTAGTCAACACATCCCCAACTAGGTTAAACGACAAGGGTGATATAGGGTCTCCCTGCCTCAGGCCTTTTCCGGTTTTGAAATATCTACTTTCTTCCCCATTAACTATCACTCCTACCGACCCTCCCTTAACAATCTTTTCTATCCATCCAACCCATTTCTCTCCAAAACCTCTAGTTCTCAAGATTTCAAAAAAGAATTCCCAACTAACTCTATCATAAGCTTTTTCTAATCTAACTTAAGTATGACACCTGGTTCCTTATCTTTGTGTACACTATGTACAATCTCATGAGCAACTACCACACTTTCCAAAATGTATCTGCCCTTAATAAAAGCACTTTGCTGCAAAGACACTAACCTGTCACAAATCAAACCCAACCTTAAAGTCAGAAGTTTTGAGAAGATCTTGAAAATACAATTTGTTAAACTAATCGGTCTAAACTGCTTTTATTTTTCTTTTGATGCTCTCCTTTCCTTCCCTCGGCTCCGTCGGTTGCCCGCGCCCGCCGCCGCTGTCACCGTCGCGGATACCACCATCCCCGTCAACCACGAGGGCAACATCCTCAAGTAAGAACCGTCCCTCCTCCTCCGCCCTGCTCTCCATCTGATTCTTTTTTTCGAAAGATCTCTCCATCTGATTCTCAATAGTCCGTTCGTGTACACGGTTGAGTGACTGATGAGCGCGCGTGGTGTGGTGCAGCGGACAAGGGACGTCGGACCAGGACGGGGAGGTCGTGGCGACGCTATGCGTGGTGGTGAAGCGGGTAGACAAGCCGGCCTGCGCGCGCGCACCGGGCGAGGTACGGGTGTGAATATGCCAACAATAGGCCGGCATTCTTCTGTATCAATCATCAATTACAAAAATGTCTTGCCATTAAGGTACCTTCCTTTTAGTCTAATAGTCACTAGAAATAGAAAGCCGACACTTCCAATGCAAATAATATTGCATATCTGTCAATTCTAAAAGCATAACTAATCTCTTAGAAACCACTTGAAGTCTCCAGGATGAATTCAGATCAATTGGCTGCTTGCTGAAGACGCAGCACCACCAATTCCATAATGTTAGAAGCCTTCTTTAATATCTGAAAGGCGCATAAGTCTCCTATTTTAAGCGAGGCAATGCCCACGATTTTGCACCACTTCTTCTCCTTGAGCAGCACATTCTTCCCGTTTCTAGACTCCCTCCATTCGCACAATGACGATGCAATCAGAGTGGTGTCATGTGCCTCCTGTTGCAGCATCTGCAAATTGAACTGGCAGTAAAAAGAGTATGTCAAAAAAAATTTCCTCGTAATTCTGAATGAAGTATATATACGACCACAACTTTAGAAAGGGTTGGTACTCACCATCTCCCTGTGTTTAATACTTGTTGCATTCATCTTTGCGATGAACACTGCTATTGCGTGCGGGTCCCCTGCTAACACTCTGACCCGGTCCTTCATATTTTCATCAAGCTGGTGAGTTCCAAAGTGAACCTTGCAAGCTTGTGCTGAAAAAAAAAAGTTTCAGCTGTTTTTTTGCTCATGATCTATCTTTACTGTTTTGTCTTAACGATTATGGTCTATGAAAACAACCTTACACAAGTACTGGATCACTAATATCTGCTTTTTTTAATGAGAATATAGTAAACTAATGGTGTTTTTTTGCGAGGTAAACTAATGGTGCTTGCCTAGCTAAGATTTTATAATAAGAAATTTTGTTAGGAAACATGCAGTTAAGTTTCGGACAGAAAAATACAGGGTATCTAAACCTTCTCCACTCAATATACTTTTAGAGCGAAATTTGTGGACTTGTACTAGGATACTAGAATATACAGTTTTAGTAGCAGTTCTAATTAATCAGAAAATCAAGATCCTTTGTTGAAGCAGTATTTGTATACATTTGAGACATACCCTGGACAGTTGATGGTTCTGCGACATTAGATGGTTCACCTGGCAACTCCATCTGCTTCTAAAGCTGGTGTTTCCTCTTTTCTCCCAGCATCATTAACTGGTTCCACGCACGACTGTGTTTGTTCAGTGGTCCTAGCCTCAGTGACAACTTGCTCAAGCAACTCTGCAGTTGTCACATAACAAAACGAACAGCGTGATCAAAGGACTTGATAATTTCAGACTTGTATTTAATACAAAAAGCAACGCTGATGGCAAGTACTATAGGCAAGGAAAATATAAAAGGAACGCATTCAGGCTAAATAGACGTTCCTGAACAATCTGATTATTTTATCTTCAACTAAATACATACTAATTACTGAACAGGTCAAATATACGATATGTGAAGAAGGTAGGAGTACCTTCCTTTCTGGTCCTCAATTCAACCACTTCGTTGCCTTTGTTAAAGGCATGGACCCTCAACTCCCCTGATTGTTGTATGACAATCACGTACCTATGCAATCCTGCCAAGTTGTTCTTCACACAGAACTTTTTCCATGCTTCCCCCACAACATAGATCTGGCCATGTATGTTTTCCAGTCTTACTTTTGTCTTCTCAGCGTCACCAGCGTCACCAGTGATTAGATTAACAGATCTGGGAGCCTTGATGTCCCAGAGTTCCACGAGGTACCTTGGGACGCACTATAAACAAATAAAGTAGGGAATGAAACTTATGTTAGGATCTAATGATCTGCATAACACCTCATGCAGATCCCTTTTTCTCAAACTAATGTCCCAGATATATTGATTTGGAAGCTGAACAAATCAGGAAAACGGACTGCAAGCTCAAAGTGCCTACAGACTTATACATCAGGATGCTATCCAAAAAGGATTCTGAGAAAGGTAATTTATCTTCTGAGGCAAAAAGAGGTTATTGATCTCATATGGAAAAAAAATCTTGCCTAGAGTTCAAATGTTCATTTGGAGGCTAATGTCAAAGAAATATAGTCTATGCTTGGAGAGTGAATAGAAGGACCAATAAAATTGCTCCTACTTGTGCAAGGTGCAATATGATTGAAAATGATGATCATCTTTTCTTTCATTGTACCTTCTCTAGAACAAATTGGTTTGCCTCCCATTTAGGCATAACAATATATAACCTTTAATGTTCTTGTGCTCACGTTCTTAACATTATTTCTGCTTAAATTCTATGGAAGGTGTTGATCCTTTGACATATTTGGAAAGCAAGGAATGATCTAAGTTTTCAAAACAAGCATTGCTCTATTAATTCATTCCATGATTTTTCAGGCTAAAGCAGCCCAAAAGGCTTAGTATGATGGCTATAATATGCATCAATTTGTGCAGGATGATAAACCTATTGAGGGCTCTTGCTATTGTTACACAAATGATTCCTATTCTCAAAACCAGGCCAGTCTAGGCATTTACAGGTGACCAGACTCCCTGGATTGTACTAATCTCAAACATATCTTGTGTATGAAGGAAAGGCCTATTTTGGGTGTTTTCCTCAACAAAAAGGAAATGATCTGCATCAAGAGAATAGGGCGGATGGAAGCAATTTATACCTCTCTGATAACCATAGTAGGCTTGATTTTTTTGCTCAAAATAGGGGATTTTTGTTTTGACGGTCAACCCGGAGGGGGGTGAGTCCCACAAAGCCGGCCCAATAAATGTTATAGCAATGATGAGGCAATTGAATATCAGGGAATACAAAGTTAGGAGAATTTTGTTGTAGGACATCCTTATTTGATGGCGTTTGCTTTTTCACACTGCACTTGTTGAAATATGACAGGTACCATTACAAATTTATAGTTATTTGCCACAACATATGGCAGCGATTAAAATGATCTTCTACTAAGAGAAGGCATGTGAATTGTCAGTTTTGCAATTGAAGCATTTGCCACCGGAGCCACCGGCCTGAGGCACGCTGCCCAGCCGACATCACCGTTCCCTCTCCTCCTCATCGTTTCCAGCTTCGATACTCCTCTCCACGGCCAGCTCGAGGTCGGCCAGCACGTGTCAGCCCTGCTCCTCCTCCCCACGGCGCGTGCACAAGCTCTCTCCAGGCTCCCCGTCGGCGGCGAGTTCGTCGCTCGGGCGACTGCTGGATCGCCTCAACGCGGTCTGGCCGGGGATCCTCGTGTGCATGTGTTCCGGATCCCCCGCGACCGGCGACGGATGAGGCCGACAGCCCACCTGTTGCAACCCAGTAACGTGTCGGGACCCGTTCAAGCCCGTTCCCCCTCTGCGACGATCGCGTCCAAGTTCGCGATCACTAGTGCCAAGAGTCTGGGAAACGCCGCCTCAACAAATGGGTCGTTGTGCTTGCTACCTCGCTGCCATGCCTGCCCCATTGGATATAAATGACACACCTCCGCTGGACATTCAAGGAGCAATCACTAGAGCTCGTATCTGACAATTGAATTTAGAGGTGATCTCATTCTTAAGTAAAGCATTATATGTGAATCTTGAGAATAGTATACTATCTAATGATTATATTTTGCTTAGGAATAAAGGAGAGGACCAGGAAGGAGTTAGAGAGGGACTTAGAGGGGACGAGACCAGCAAAGGCGTCCGATTCCAGTTAGAGGCCCGAGCATCGAGTCCGACTCGGAGTCCAGGAGCATGCCTCACTAAAACGGACGCCCAGGCCGCATACGGGCTCCGTTTGAGACGTTCTACATCTCTACTATCTAAAAAGTCTGAGAGGGATCGTCGACCAAGATTTTCGTTTTCGTCCTGCCGTTTGAATTCGTGTTGAATTCGGTCAATTTGAATTGAGTTTGAAATCGTCTTGTTCGTTCTTATAGGAGCTGAGTCGAGTTATGTCATAAATCGACTCGTACTCGGGTGGTAAACCTGTATTGATGCCAGCTGGTAGAGCTGGGTTCATATCCCACCACCACTTTTCTTTTTTCTCCTCAGCGGTAAAATACCTCAAAACCTGAAGACCATCGCGTCTCCATAAGGCTAAGATGGTGTATGCAACATAAGCTTTCTCGGGGCATTACCTAGCTAGAGGGCGATTAATAACAAAAAGATGGCGATGTGTCCTCGCTGACCTCGCCATCAGCTTCTCAAGAGGGACAAGGACGGTGAAAATCTTAGTGAAAGAAATCTAGCTGCCTTGCAGCAAAGAAGAAGTTGTGTGGTTTTCCTTGAACCCAGATTTCGCTGTTGTGAGAAGGATCGCATGAACTTTACTTCTTTGATAAGTCGAACTTGATTTCATTATTTATTTTTTAGATAGAGTCATATATAGGTAACTGTTTCTCATCTACATGCTGTCAGTTTTGGTAATTATAATAATAAACTAACTTGTTTGATTCTGATGTAATTTTGTTAGCTCCTATTAAGGCGCATGGGCAAATTACTAGCAAATTATAAATTTCTGGATTAACTTACATAGCAAGATGAATTATGCGATTCATAATTCCATATATGAAGCAGATTCGAAAAAACATAAAGAAAGAGCATAATACATTAAACAATATCGCGTAGAAGAAGACCGAGTTAGAACAACCCGAACTTATGCCGTCAACACGGACTTTTGATTTCCACCCTTCGAAAAACATCATCTGAGTCATCATTTCCGACACCGGCAGCAGCTAGCAATCACCGATAAGTCTGGTAACATCTAGCATCATTGTGCTCTCTATTCTTCATGTAACAGGTACGTAATTGTACTAGAATCTGGTTAGCACATTACATATGTATATTAGATTTGTGTGCTAAGTCATGTACACCACCCAATACATCAATTATGAAATATTCGTTGGGCCAATGGGGTCGTCATTTATTTCCTGCGTGTCTGGTTTGAGGAGTTGAGGTATTGATAATTGGGTTGTGCAGTTATTTTTGTCCAAAAAAGTTACAGATCCTACCTATTGGTATGAACAAATA
>LAPY01006864.1:643-13307 GCA_000970635.1 Eragrostis tef
CAGCGGGAAGGAGGCGAGGTGCGCGCGGAGGTCGGGCGCCGCGGCGAGGGAGGCGAGGCGGGACGCGAGGGCGTGGTAGAGCGGGAGCGGCGGCGGCGCGGGGAGGGCTCGGAAGAGGGAGAGCGCGGAGGACGGCGTGGGCGCGGCGTGGATGGCGTGGAGCGCGACCACGGGGTCGTCTGGCGTGGGCGGGGGAGTGGGAGGGGAGGATGGAGAGCGGAGGCGAAGGCGGAGGGAGTCGATGAGGCGGGCGCGGTGGAGGTAGAGGGCGACGCGGGTGGTGGGCGCGGCCGGCGGGGGCATCGCGTCGGCGGAGGCGCAGCCGGCGGCGGACAGACAACAGGCAACCAAAGGAGTCGAGAGGGCGACGGAGCGCTGCTTACTTCGGCCTGCAGGGCCCAACAGGCCGTTGGGCCAGAGGGTGAACAACGTCGTATCGAGTCTTAGAGCATATCCAGTGTTGCTAAAATTGAATTGTTAAAACTGAGTTTAGGTATAAGAGAAAGAAGATTTGGCAATCTATTTTGTTTTCCTCTCCAACAGCATACCTAAAACTGAAAATTGAAGACCTATAAAACTTTCTATAAATATTCTAAAGTTCAAGGCGTATTTCATGAAAACAGCAAGACACAGAAAAACTATAAAAATACCAACTTTCAGTGAGGGCTCATTTGCAAAATTCCATAGCCTTATCTTCCAGCACACCGTCCATCTCCATTCCTTGCCTCAAACCCCCTTTCTCCTCTCTCCATTCATGGATGTCGACGGTGGACGACGCAGGCCCGGCCAGCGCACGCAACGCGGGCCGGCGACGTGAGCGTGCGGCGCTGGCTCGGACAGCGCGGGCGTGCTGGGAGCAGGGCGGGATCGGTCACGCGCGCGCACAGCGTGGGGTGTGGCGCGCCGCCCGGGCGTCAAGCCGGCGTCGAAGAAGATGACGGTGTCGCCCGGGCGTCATGCCGGCGTCGAAGAGGATGGCGGCGCCAACCCTAGTTGGGCTGTGAGCGCCGGCAGGAGGAGAGGAGGCGCGGGAAGGTGGTCGTGGCCATCTATGGTGGTGCCGCCGGCCGGATATGGAAAGGAAGAGAGGGGCGCAACGGCGTTGGAGCCGTGGAAATGTCCGGTGCAAGGCAGTTGGCCTTTTCCGCCGTAGCCTAAAAACTTTGGTTGGATTGGCATATATGAGTCTAGCGGAGAGAAATTTAGGCTATAGCCTAAAAATTTAGAATTTTAGGTATAGCAATCTATATAGCAATACTGCTGAAGCAGAATTTTAGGTGTTTTTAGGCTTTCTGGCAGTTTTTAGTAATAACAATCTGTTTTAGCAATGCTGTTGGAGATGCTCTTATATCATTTTAAATCCAAAATGGTCTTCTTCTTTTTTACGGATCCAAAACGGTATATTTGTGCACGCCTGTATGCTTTGCTTCCGACGACTTTGCACAAAGCAATGCGGCATCGTTTCAATAATTTTTTTCTCGTCTTCTCCCCTTTTAGTACAATCGACAAAAAAAAACTGCCGCAATTAGCAGTTTTAGCACTCGGTGAGCAATCCGAACGATCTGACCAGATGCCACACCCCGGTCGGTTCAGTGCGGCAAAACAAGAAGAGAAAAGCAAAAGCAAGTAGCTACAGTTGTCACCCTTAGCTAATTAACAGTACAGAGAACTGAAACTCGTATGCCTGAACTATACTACTTGATTTAAGCACCAGAACCAAGGACATCAATTCACCATTGCCAAAGAGTAATCATCAGTAACAGTATGAGTCCACTTTTATGGATCATGCAAGTTTGTGACATCAACCATTACCAGATTCGAATGATTTAAGTGATAACAAAACCATTGCTTAATCAGTTACACAACCAGCCTGACCGCACGTAGGGCAAGGGTGTAAAGCTTTGCTATAAGATACTCAGTTACCTAGTCAACCCTCACTGCGCTCACATTGTACCAGATCTACCCCTCTTCCTCTTGCCTGATAATCTTTTGCGAACTATGCTTTTGGCTCGTGTGCGACTATCCTGGCTTTGAGGCTGCTTCTCCGAGTCAGGGCCCGACTCAGTATCCTGAGCAGGCACCATGGAATGATTTATATCCTCCTCGTTATCCCTCTGATTCTCAACCTCTGGTTCAGCTCCATCTGTTGCTGTTGTTGATGACAAAGGAATCACATCACCGATGTCACAAAGTGACGATCCACCAAGTTCCCCAATAACTTCTATGCATGTTCTAGTGACTCTCTCAACAAAAGCTTGACATTCGCTTCTGGAGCATCCTTTTTGGGAAGCTGCATCCTTCGCCAGGATAGTGAGGTTGTCGGTCTGGGACAAAAGATGGATGTATCAGCGACAAAAAGAGCTCCATAGTTGCTTGATAATAGACTATTTATCTTATACATCGTTAATAAAATCAAAGTATCTTACAAGTCAAATGTCTTACCACTGAGTGGATCAAATGAGCCCTGGGGGTATACCGAAGCTGAGAAGCATGTAAAGGATCTGAAGATTCGGCGAATGCACTTGGCCCAGGTGTCCCACCGTTGTGATCGTTACTTATTCCCCTTGGTGTGCAGAGGCGGATACGTGTCGATCGTCTGTACCACCTCAAATATTCCATGTAATTAGCATGATCATATGGTCGCTCTTCCTTGATAACATTCTCCTCCTTTGCTTCCCACATATCCACAAAAGCCTTGTGCTTGTCTGCCCAATCATTATGAACTTTTCCACGACGACACCTGTAAAACCATTGGAAACTGTAGAGTCAGCTAAAGTAAATGATCTACAAACATGCAGTGAAGCATATTTTTGTACAACCCCTATAACTAACACAGCATGATAGAGATAAAAACAGTCATGAGATAGTATATCATAGTAACACAAGCTATATTATCTACGTACCAGTGAAGTTCAACATTAGTGTCCCTAAATGGCGGCGGGCATGCCTGATGGAGACCAAATTGGCGCATTACTCTCTCAGGCGTGTAAACCTCCACCATATGGAAAAAAATTAGAGGTGCTTGGGTTAACCATAAATGAGAATCTTGAGTGCATATAGGGGCGAGCTGCAGTTCCTTAACCCGCTCCTCCCGATACGGGCACCAGACAACTTGGTCCTCTGTTAACAAGTCAAACTCATTTGTAAAATGCTCATAACAACGTGCTGGAGCTGCTCGACGTGTGCACACACCCACAGCCCAACGGAGACCAACTGTGGGTCTATCTCTTTCATCCTCTAGCTCTTCTACTTTGGGGTACTTCAGCTTCACCATATCTGGCCTGCCAATTGGAAAACGCTCCCATGACCAAAGTTGGAGGAGAAGAAGGCAACCAGTTAGATTACTTTGGTCACCTTGTCTCCTGCAAGCAGCACACAATGACCTGTAGAGGTATGCCAGAGTAGCAGAACCCCAACTGTATGAGCCAATGTTCTCAAGATCAGTAATCAGCGGAAACGGATAGAAGGTGTACAAATCACCAGAGGCATCAGGAAACAAAACACCACTAATCAGGCTAAGGATGTATGCCCTGGCATGTTGTTTGACAGTTTCCTCATCAGCACCTTCTGGGCACTTGTTAAACTCAGCCCTAAGCCATGAAACCCTCAAACCAGGACGGTGCCTACCGGGTGGAAGTGCCTTCCCAAGGTATCGTTCAACCAATTCATTCTGGGTTTCAGTTGGGTTTGCAGCAACAGCACGGCCAGCAATAGGAAGTCCAAGAATCATCGCAACATCCTGCAGCGTAATTGTGACCTCACCACAAGGCATGTGAAAGGTGTGGGTCTCGGGTCTCCATCTATCAACTAAAGCAGAGACAAGTGCACGATCAATGGAAGGCAGTCCAGCCTTACAAATGTTCACCAGCCCCATCAGCCCAGCTGGCCTCAGGTAGCATTCATACCGCTTGTCAAACTGGAGAGGCTCACGGGTACGAGGATTGAGCTCAGTTAGATTCTGTGTGAGATCATGAAAGATACAAATCAGTCATTTTTGTGGTTAAAAGACACCAATATAGGACATAAATGCTATAAATTATCTACAATATACCTTTCCTGATGCTAAAGCACGGGCTCGATGATCCGCATCATACAACCCAATCAAAGGATAGGAAGTTGCATCGCCTGGCTCCAAAGCTCCATTATGATCTTGACCAGGCCTAACCTCTGTATCTACCAACTGACCACCATTGTTTGCACAGGACCTGGTGCTCCTTGGTTTTAGCAGTGGAGCATGTTTGTAATGCCCATTCTGTGGACTGACGGTAACCTCCGAAGGATTAGAAAGGGAATCCTGTTCTGGATGTCTTGGTTGGGCATTTTGACTCTGTAAATTCGCTAGTTCACCAGCAATTAGAGCCAGCTCTGAGGAAATGGCCTCTGCTTCAGCATAAATCTCCAGACAATTCCACTCAGTCCCGTTGAAAACCGCTTTGACATAGCTACTCCAGGACATGTCATCCTCGATAGGCACCATGATGAAGTGGCGATGAGCACCACCGCCAACATTCATCCTTCCCTGCACACTGACATTGTGCGCCTCTGGTTTCCACCCCAGCTTCTTCCTCACGGCCTCGATCAACTCCTTGAATGAGGGAGCCTCGTTGAACCATATCCCCACCTCAGGGAGGTCCCCATACTCCACGCCGTTTGGACCTTTAACCAGCTCCCCGCCACTGTAAACTCGCACAAATCTGTCCATTCTCCTGCCAAACACGAACGAAATGGAGGTCAGGCCACATCTAGATTCAGAAATCTAGTACATGAACCAATGCAAAATCTTGTTACCTCTCGTTATGCCAAATCGTGGATGGCCGCAAAGGATCAATCAAATCATGGCGAAAAAGAACCTGCGTTCTTGGTCCTAGTCTCCCCCCTAAGCACCGCCAACATCTAGAAACCCTAGACTTCCCCAGGCCCAGACTAGCTCACACTATAACTATGACCGACCAACTTTGTAGCAACCATCTAAAGAATCAAAGTTGTTCTCAAAATCTAAAGAATCAAAGTTTATATATCTCAAATCGGGTAATTCTCCCGAGTCTTTGCGCGAACAACTCGCACGGGAGGGTAGCGGAGCTTCAGGGCGAGAAGGAAGAAAAGAGGGGCACTCTTTATTCGTAGTCTCGGAGAGCGCGGAGCTTACCGACGGCGTGGGGAGATCTCGCGGTGGCGCGGCGTGGAGCCGCGGAGGACGGCGGCGGCGAGTGGAAATCCGCTGTTTCTTTCCTCTTTTTCTCTCTGGTCGGGGCTGGTTGAAAAGAAAAACGGACTAGGGTTCAGCGTTTCTGGCCTCAACACGCTAGGCCGTTCCGCGTATACACGCCCTGAAAAGCTGAAACGCTGAAGTTTGGAAATTTTTTGTCCACATTGGACGTTTGTGGTGTGCTCCCTGCTGAAAGTCGCAGGTGACTGTAACATTTTTCGTAAAAAAAACATTAAAAAAACACAAATGATAACCACAAGACATGAATGTCGGCCCTCTGCAAACATATGGATTTTTAGGTAACTATGACGAACAATATTTATATAACTAAACTATTTTAGAGAAAAAAAAAGTTGTTTATTATGATAGTTTCACGATAACCTATTAACATCATTCTATGTTGTCAATCTTTATGGATCGTTTCTAATTGAAAGTCAATGTTAAACAGGTTGACTATGATCAAACCTAAAACATCTTATATTTGTAAGTAGGCATATAGCACTTATATTAATTAATGGTTAAAGTTCATTTTACTCTCTCCAAGTTTAGCCCTAGTCCAGATGACCCCCTAAACTCTTGTTTGGTTTACTTTACTCCTAATATTTACATAGCTCACTTTACGCCTTTTCTCCCCAATCCAATGTGATTCCACTCACTTGTAGTAGGTTAATGTCAGTTTTACGTACTCAATCCAGATACACATGTATTCCAAGGTGGTGCGAGGCATTCTTGTCAATTTGTAGCCAAAAAATTTGTCCTAATATTTCTACATCTTGATCTACGATGGCGTAGCCATCCTCACCAATTTCAACCTAAAAGTCTACCATGATCGTTGATTTTGTGGGCTAGCATCGTGTATGAATGAACCTATATTGAGTTGCATCCACAAAGTCACCTTGACATGAGTCTATGTTAGAGAAATCGCTTTGGATTGGAGAGAAAAGGTGTAAAGCAAACCAAATTATAGTTTAGGGGGTTATCTGAACTATGACCAAACTTAGAGGGAGGAAAGTAGACTTTAAGCTTAATTATAAAGAGAAATATTCTCATAATTAAAGGGTAGTTAGATAAGAGAGATCAATGTGCGTAATAACTTCGTATAGCTTCTCTCTGGTCGGGGCTGGTTGAAAAGAAAAACGGACTAGGGTTCAGCGTTTCTGGCCTCAACACGCTAGGCCGTTCCGCGTATACACGCCCTGAAAAGCTGAAACGCTGAAGTTTGGAAATTTTTTGTCCACATTGGACGTTTGTGGTGTGCTCCCTGCTGAAAGTCGCAGGTGACTGTAACATTTTTCGTAAAAAAAACATTAAAAAAACACAAATGATAACCACAAGACATGAATGTCGGCCCTCTGCAAACATATGGATTTTTAGGTAACTATGACGAACAATATTTATATAACTAAACTATTTTAGAGAAAAAAAAAGTTGTTTATTATGATAGTTTCACGATAACCTATTAACATCATTCTATGTTGTCAATCTTTATGGATCGTTTCTAATTGAAAGTCAATGTTAAACAGGTTGACTATGATCAAACCTAAAACATCTTATATTTGTAAGTAGGCATATAGCACTTATATTAATTAATGTTTAAAGTTCATTTTACTCTCTCCAAGTTTAGCCCTAGTCCAGATGACCCCCTAAACTCTTGTTTGGTTTACTTTACTCCTAATATTTACATAGCTCACTTTACGCCTTTTCTCCCCAATCCAATGTGATTCCACTCACTTGTAGTAGGTTAATGTCAGTTTTACGTACTCAATCCAGATACACATGTATTCCAAGGTGGTGCGAGGCATTCTTGTCAATTTGTAGCCAAAAAATTTGTCCTAATATTTCTACATCTTGATCTACGATGGCGTAGCCATCCTCACCAATTTCAACCTAAAAGTCTACCATGATCGTTGATTTTGTGGGCTAGCATCGTGTATGAATGAACCTATATCGAGTTGCATCCACAAAACCACCTTGACATGAGTCTAGAGAAATCGCTTTGGATTGGAGAGAAAAGGTGTAAAGCAAACCAAATTATAGTTTAGGGGGTTATCTGAACTATGACCAAACTTAGAGGGAGGAAAGTAGACTTTAAGCTTAATTATAAAGAGAAATATTCTCATAATTAAAGGGTAGTTAGATAAGAGAGATCAATGTGTGAATATGTAATGTTCAGTTTAGTTCCAGGATCTCCATTTGAATTTGCTTTATTCAAAACAGGTCTGAGTGATATCTCGTTTGATGAAAAGGAAACGACACAATTAGTGAAGCAGGTCAATTAGATGAAACAGGAATATTAAGAACTAGACAAATATTCAGTTGTTCCTATTTTTACTTCACCGTTTATAATCTCACGAACAGACATATTTGCAAACGAGAACAACAGGAAAAAGCATCACGGTGTTAGGACTGAACATGCAAAACGCACCAGCCACCAGGGCAATTTATTGCCAAGTAGTATATTCAGTGCAATATTTCATATAGCATCAGTACATGATACATCACCACCATCCAAAGTAAAAATTCATTAAAAAACGAAAGAAAAGTGATGTATGGTAGGACTTCTTAATTTTGCATGATGATATATGTATGGGAACAAAAATGTTGCTAACTTGCTAAATTCTAGCTACTGATATTCATATAGAATTTGATTATTCAGGGAAAATCCTCCTTCCCTGCGCCACAACTCGCTCCAAGTCTGCAAACCATGATGTCACTAACGATTTCTCTTGAAAAAGGGTCTCAATTCTTGATCTCAGATCTCCAATGTTCTGCTGCATTGTCAGAATCTCAGCTTCATGCATGAACTTCTCCTCTGATAGCCTTTCAGCAACCTGGGTTAGTTCTTGACTGTACTTATCAGCTTCAGCGTTTGCTTCCTCCAGCTCCTTCACCTTGTTCTCAAGTAGTAATTTATCTTCAGAAACTTTCCCTAGTTTGAACCTGACGTTTTCCATGGTTTCTTGCAGGTTTGCTATCTGTGCACCGGTGGCAGACTTCTCTTGCAGCAACTGCTCAGAAGCATCAGCAAGCTCTTGCTTGTACTTGCTGATTTCAGCATCTCTTTCAGACAACGTCTTCTCAAACTGCGTTCTTGCTGAATCCACTTCTTCCTTGAGATTGGCAATTTCAGCTTCCAGCTTATTGTTTAGTTCCAACAGCCTAGAGTGCTCTTCTGACAAAATTGTACTACTTTCAAGATTCTTCTGAAGATTCCTTATCTCCTCTTGTGACGATTGCAGCTTCTCCCTTGACGCTGTGAGCTCCTTCTCTATGTCTGAAACTTTTGTAGTTTTATCAGCACTGTTTCCATTCTCACTGTAATCACAATGGCACCTCAAGCTCTTCTCCTCCAAAACCTCAAGTTTTTCATTTGCGTCACGTAGTTTCTGGTTCACTGTACTGAGCTCGTCTTCGAGCTCGAGAACTCTTTGGTGCAATGTGTAGGCAATGCCATCATCATCGCCATCTTCAGACTTGGCATCAGATTCTGACTGAGAAGCCAAGTCCTCAGGCTCCTTCCTTGAGGCAGGCGAATCATTGTTTTTGTTGCTCAGAAAGAAGTCGAAGCCGGCAGCTCTTGGACTCTGCTCCCTTGTCCATGACCTCTGTAGTGGTTCAGGAGATGGTGAGGGCGACCTCTGCAGCTCAGAACCGCACTCCGAACCAGTTAAAGACCCCGTCGACTGCAGCCTCGTTGGGATGTTCTTGCGCAGTTCACCGGTGACATTATCATAGCGCTCCGCTAGGGCTCGGTACATCCGGTAAAAATTCTCGACATGAGTGATGAGCATTGGACGCCTCTGATAGTACATTTGTGCTTTCTTTGCGAAAGAATCACCATCCTCCTCGATCAGCTGAAGCATTTCCTTCACTTGCTTATCCATTTCTGCATGTTTCAGTTAAGGAAAATATTGATAAAGAGACATGAAATTGAACAGCACTGGAAGCATGCATAATAACAGCAACTATGATCCTGGAACAACACTCAAGAACCTCATTTCAGTCTTCTTCGCACTGCGATGTCTTAAATGCATGTAATCATATACCAGAACAGCAGGTGTTAAGGAAAATATCAGCAGCATTTCACTTTCTCTGCTAATTTCTGCTAAATATTTTCACCAAAAAACTGCTAAAGTAAAAAAACGTACATCATTACTCTTTCTATCCTAACAAATAATGGAACATTCATAGAAGGCTGTTACAACTATGACAATATGGACAACAATTCGCAATGAAAGGGTCTGCAGCACTACATTTACTTAACTAAACATTCTTGGTCGTTGGATTCGGCTCAATGTAACAATCAATAATGCAGCTGTACCCAAGATACCATATGTACATCTTGAGCATGAATACTATTCATTTATGCTCATCTCACTGCAACAAACAATCAGAATATGGTACTCTACCTATAGTTGCATTGACAGCATATGAGCATTTTACAAGCCAAGTCTTCAGGCTCCTTCCTTGACGCAGGCGAGTCATTGTTTTTGTTGCTTAGAAAGAAGTCGAAGCCGGCAGCTCTTGGACTCTGCTCCCTTGTCCATGACCTCTGTAGTGGTTCAGGAGATGGTGAGGGCGACCTCTGCAGCTCAGAACCGCACTCCGAACCAGTTAAAGACCCCGTCGACTGCAGCCTCGTTGGGATGTTCTTGCGCAGTTCACCGGTGACATTATCATAGCGCTCCGCTAGGGCTCGGTACATCCGGTAAAAATTCTCGACATGAGTGATGAGCATTGGACGCCTCTGATAGTACATCTGTGCTTTCTTTGCGAAAGAATCACCATCCTCCTCGATCAGCTGAAGCATTTCCTTCACTTGCTTATCCATTTCTGCATGTTTCAGTTAAGGAAAATATTGATAAAGAGACATGAAATTGAACAGCACTGGAAGCATGCATAATAACAGCAACTATGATCCTAGCACAACACTCAAAAACCTTCATTTCAGTCTTCTGCTCACTAAAGTACATTGAGTAATACAGGCGATGTCTTAAATGCACGTAATCATATACCAGAACAGCAGGTGTTAAGGAAAATATCAGAAGCATTTCACTTTCTGCTAATTTCTGCTAAATATTTTCACCCAAAAAAAACTGCTAAAGTAAAAAACGTACAGCATTACTCTTTCTATCCTAACAAATAATGGGACATTCATAGAAGGCTGTTACAACTATGATAATATGGACAACAACTCGCAACGAAAAGGTCTGCAGCACTACATTTACTTAACTAAACATTCTTGGTCATCGGCTCAATGTAACAATCAATAATGCAGCTGCACCCAAGATCCCATATGTACATCATGAGCATGAATACTATTCATTTATGCTCATCTTACTGCAACAAACAATCAGGATATGGTACTGTACCTATGCTTGCATTGGCAGCATATGCGCATTTAACAAAATTCTCACGAACAATTTCAGCTCACCTTCAAGATTTTCTGCAAGCCATTTTGAGTTCTTTGGGCTAATGTGACTGTCCCACCACCATGAATGGCGTTTCCTGGTGGGGTTCCTCTCCAGAGGTGGCTTCATGGTTCACAGTTTTACAGGAGAAGCAGTACTTGTATCAGATTGAAGCACTACCTGAAACGGGATAATAGCAAGGTCAAGGAGTGAGAACTATCCCAAACATAGATATCAGACCTGAAATTTTTGACATTGTGAATTGAATAGAGCACATATGAGGCCAACATGGAGTCCCAGAACAATTTAGACTAAAGTAGTGTGGCATCAGCATTCAACCGACAACAATGCGATTAGCCTCTTATTCAACGAATTCTGTACCAAGATAATGGTGTCCCACGCTACCACTTCATATGTTGCCTATTCCAGTTGTAAAAAAAGTGCCATGGAGCTTTGAAACGCAACGCAATGGTACAACATTAGCAGGAAAACTCTGATAGGTAGAAGGCATCCTACTGAATATTGATTCCCTGAAGAATAAGGATATGACTGTAGTTTATCTGTAATCAGAAAGAAATCTTTGAAACAAGGCCATTCAGAAAGACATGGAGGTGCCGAGGTGGCCATTAAAACAAGCAACACCAGATCGAACGAAAACCAATCAACCACCCTTTGCAGAAATGCTGCAAGATCTAGCTACGAAATAACACCCCCTTTCCAAATCATAACAGATCAATATATCACGAAACTAAAAGAAGACACAAGCTGAAAAGAAACGCGGCAGATTTTTGCATAAGCAAGCAACGCCATTGGCTCAACCTCACCTGCGAAAGAAAGGCGGCTCGTTCAAGAGGCCAGGCTCCAGCGCCCAAGAATTCAGCTTCTGCACTTTCCCACCAAATCTGACCAATCAAAACTCTGCACAGACAGGCGGGGAATGGAAGGGGTCAAGAACAGGCAGCTGGATTTGTTCGTCGGTCAATGCTTGAAGCAAACGCGTGGGAAGCATTCCAGCCTCCAGAGCGAGCTGTGAAACATGCAACGGCACCACCCTGCTGCTGCCCACCTACTCCTCTGCTACTGGAGGATCCACTACTGGAGGATCCAAGATCTACTGTTGCTTTTAAAGAACAAAATGGAAACAGAAAGAAAGCCGGAGGAGTGTGAACCTTTTTGTTCGCACTTGTGTGTGAGGGCAGTGTTCTTATTGGGCCACAGGAGAAAAATGGTAGGGGAAGTGATCAAGTGAAAGCAAAGAAATGGAACAAAATAGACAAAGGAATAAATATTGACACAATGGTATCACCAGACATGTGTTGTGGTTGTGGTCAAGATTGCCTAATAATTTCTGTAAATAAAAAAATATATTTGCAAGATAGCTGAACAGCAGGAGATGGGGTGTATGTGAGCCATGCTCATGAGTAAGTTGATAATGAATTTGAAGGGAAGAAAAAGAAGAATATAAGACAGTTTTTTTAAAAAAAAGAGAAAATATAGATCAGGAGAGAAAATAGGTGAAGTAGCAGGAGTGGTAGAGTTTGCTACCTCGTCAAGACATGCCATCCGCAATGCTTCTGAACATGTAGCTTAGAACCACAAGCTGAATTTGCAAATGTTGAAATGCTCCACCAGACAACACTCAGGTCTGTGAGCGTTATATAGCATCAACACCTAGCAGGAAGTGCCAAACTAGGATAACGAGAGCGCTTCACACTTGGATACTGGATTGGAGGCTGCAAATATGCGTTGCTCCAAACATAAAAGAGAGGGGCAAAAAAAACTGCTGAAAGGAATTAGAAGCAAACGTTAAACCGGCATCAATGAGGGATAAACTGACTTGTTAGCCATGTTTATCTGCACAAGAAGGACAGTTAGCAATTTGAATGGACAAGAAACTGACGTGAGCTCTGCAACGTGTAACCGAGTAAAAGTTGCAGTGCTGGAAAACAGGTGCGCACCATGTTATGTCTACAGAATTCCTGATCCCAACCGCTTAAAAAAATACAGTCATCTGATACGGCTGATGATTCGTATAACTTCGTATAAT
>LAPY01006880.1:0-10967 GCA_000970635.1 Eragrostis tef
CCGCCTACCTCGCCGCCGTGCTGCAGGTGCTCTTCAAGGTCGTGTTCCGGAGGGACATCTCCTTCAAGCTCACGTCCAAGCAGCCGGCCGGCGACGAGAAGAAGGACCCCTACGCCGACCTGTACGTGGTGCGGTGGACGTGGCTCATGGTCACCCCCATCATCATCATCCTCGTCAACATCATCGGATCCGCCGTGGCCTTCGCCAAGGTGCTCGACGGAGAGTGGACGCACTGGCTCAAGGTCGCCGGCGGCGTCTTCTTCAACTTCTGGGTGCTCTTCCACCTCTACCCGTTCGCCAAGGGGCTCCTCGGGAAGCACGGCAAGACCCCCGTCGTGGTGCTCGTCTGGTGGGCGTTCACCTTCGTCATCACCGCCGTGCTCTACATCAACATCCCCCACTTCCACAACTCCGGCGGCGGCCACCACGCCAAGCACGCCGGCGCGCACCACGGGGCCAAGCACTTCGTGGAGGCCTACGGGTGGCCGTGAAGATGAAGAACCATCCACGAAACAAGAGAAGAGTACGTTCGTTCGACCTCCAGTTCTACATACCCAAACCATTTGATGGTGGTGGAGACACAACAAACAACAACAACAACAACACATTTGATGGATCGAGCGACCTCGCCAACATTTCATTTTTTCTTTCTTTCTTCTTCTTTTTTTTCTCCTTTCTTTTAGTTTTGTCCAGAAATTGAAAGATGGTGTTGATTTGATTTAGTTTTTTTAATTACCTGTGGTAATTAATTATGTACCTACTTATACATTACGCGAAGAACACTTGAGAAGATGGGAGCGGCTCATCTTGCTGGCTGGGGGTGTGTCTGTCTGTACTGTACATTGTGCTTCTGGAGTCACACAGAGAGGGGGAAAGAGGTCTAGAGAGAGGCCCGGCTTGGGGTGGTATTCTTTTAGTATATGGAAACAATAAATTTAATTTCATTCTTCAAATGCCATGTGTCCGGGAATCTTGTACTACTACTACCCTCTTCACTGTTTATTAATCAATGGATACTCTACTGATTACTGTATGAAATTCTGATAGTATGATCAGTCAATGGTGGATGAGCTGTCTGTATGCAATGCTGTCTCTTGCGAGCAGGAATTTTTGGTGATCTTCACCATGCTCTGTATTTTGACTTGTGAAGTTTGATGCCGCCGGCCATGTGAAGTTGTGACCGA
Source organism: Eragrostis tef (assembly GCA_000970635.1). Lineage (NCBI taxonomy): Eukaryota > Viridiplantae > Streptophyta > Magnoliopsida > Poales > Poaceae > Eragrostis > Eragrostis tef. The sequence goes on from LAPY01006880.1 coordinate 1,185, forward strand.
CTTCGGTTCGCTGCCCTGAATATGAATCCCTTGTGTCAGACAGACTGTACTACGTGACTTCTGAGGCACTCCAGATGGGAATCATGGTTGGTTTTTGACTAATGGCCTGTGGATGAGTTTTTGAGAGTCATGTGAACCTCTGCTGTCTTGTGTGGCTGACTCCTCTGTTTGTGTGTTAACAACCGAAACAAAGCTGTAATTTTGTCTCTGCGTTCTCATTGAGGTTGGTGCCTGAGCTTGGACAAGAGCGAATCCTGCCGACTGTTTCGGTTATCTAGGCATAATAACCATTGTTGGATTATCCAGGGAACCTTTTTTATTTTGTTATTAGCTGGAGCTGCAGGTGTCATTTGCGCTAACCAGGTTCAGTCAGGAATCAGTACAGTAAACAGGGCATCCACAACCACAAAACCCATTGCATCAGGAATCTGCATAATCTTCAATGCCTGGGCATGTAAGGTTGCGTCAGAATCGAAATTTTCAGATGTGTTATTTCTCATTTCGGAACCATCCATTATTCCCTTGAGATGGATGGATTGGCATTTCCTGACAACATAGGTGGACGACTGATCGATCTATCATCTCTGTTTCGTTGCTCTCAAAGAATCATCTGTTTTCGTTGGTGTGCATGGGAGGAGCAGACAGGTACCGAACCCCAACGTGACGCCCAGCTCGAGCTCTCATGCCCTGCCAAAACTTGGCCTCTACTCCTGTCTCTCTCATGCACATGCTCCCTCATCGGCTCAGTCCACGATCATCATGTATACATAGTATACACTGGCGTCGTCCATGATTGATTGAGCCTTGCCGGGAAAGATTCCAAATACTCCTCTGCAAATAAGCATTTCTCTCTGTGTGTGTCTGTACCGAATACATGTATAACAAGTTCTGCAAATGGCAGCGACGATGCGTGCACTCACGAGCCTCATCATTGGTTAGTTAGTAGACCATGATGACAGTCGGCACACATGTGGCCGCACAGCCTCGAAGCACAGATGGAGAAAATTTTGGACAGAGAGGACGAGGAGTTGACGCGGCGTAAGGGAACGTTGGTCACTTGGTTGGGCCACCGTTCTCGCGTTTGCTGGGCCCGGCCCCGCTGCTCGCGCGATCCTGCTAGATCGAGCCAGGCTGTCCCGATGGCCCACGAGAAAGGAGCGGCCCTCCGTTTCTACCGTGTCGTCTTTCTGGACGCGCGCCCCTTCCTCTCGCAGCTTCTCTCCATCCTCTCGCAAGTTCCTTTCTCCATTCCCTTGATTGGCGTGCGAAAATAGATTAAGAGAAAGTAAGCCGGGCTTTTTACGGTGTTAAGGTTACGACGAGGCTGTCTTCAGGGTGATGACGCGTCACTCGAGCCGGTTGCCTTTTTAACCAATAGCTGATCTCGATCTAGGATAAAGTGGATGTGGATCAGGGTGTACTGCGTGTCTCAAAAGGGGAGAGCAAACAAGGAGGAGGGGATGGAAAAGGTAAGTAAAATGAAATGTGCAGCGTGGGGATGGCGACGCCTGTCAGTTTTAACCTGGATGTCTGTCGTTTTTCAAGATTGCAGTCATCGTCTCTTTTTGCAGATTATTATGGTGGGTAAACCAGCATACATCTTGATGATAAATTTGTATGTGTCACCCAAAAATATGCACCGAAGTAGTATAATTGTTGTAACTCTGGTACTGCTGGAGTCACACAGAGAGGGAGGGAGAGACCCGGCTTGGGGTGGTATTCTTTTAGTATATGGAAACAATAAATTTAATTTCATTCTTCAAATGCCATGTGTCCGGGAATCTTGTACTACTACTACCCTCTTCACTGTTTATTAATCAATGGATACTCTACTGATTACTGTATGAAATTCTGATGGTATGATCAGTCAATGGTGAATGAGCTGTCTATATGCAATGCTGTCTCTTGTGAACAGGAATTTTTTGTGATCTTCACCATGCTCTTTATTTTGACTTATGAAGTTTGATGCCGCGGGGCATGTGAAGTTGTGACCGACTTCGGTTCGCTGCCCTGAATATGAATCCATTGTGTCAGACAGACTGTACTACGTGACTTCTGAGGCACTCCAGATGGGAATCATGGTTGGTTTTTGACTAATGGCCTGTGGATGAGTTTTTGAGAGTCATGTGAACCTCTGCTGTCTTGTGTGGCTGACTCCTCTGTTTGTGTGTTAACAACCGAAACAAAGCTGTAATTTTGTCTCTGCGTTCTCATTGAGGTTGGTGCCTGAGCTTGGACAAGAGCGAATCCTGCCGACTGTTTCGGTTATCTAGGCATAATAACCATTGTTGGATTATCCAGGGAACCTTTTTATTTTCTTATTACCTGGAGCTGCAGGCGTCATTTGCGCTAATCAGGTTCAGTCAGGAATCAGTACAGTAAACAGGGCATCCACAACCACAAAACCCATTGCATCAGGAATCTGCATAATCTTCAATGCCTGGGCATGTAAGGTTGCGTCAGAATCGAAATTTTCAGATGTGTTATTTCTCATTTCGGAACCATCCATTATTCCCTTGAGATGGATGGATTGGCATTTCCTGACAACATAGGTGGACGACTGATCGATCTATCATCTCTGTTTCGTCGCTCTCAAAAAAAATCATCTGTTTCCGTTGGTGCGCATGGTAGGAGCAGACAGGTACCGAACCCCAACGTGACGCCCAGCTCGAGCTCTCATGCCCTGCCAAAACTTGGCCTCTACTCCTGTCTCTCTCATGCACATGCTCCCTCATCGGCTCAGTCCACGATCATCATGTATACATAGTATACACTGGCGTCGTCCATGATTGATTGAGCCTTGCCGGGAAAGATTCCAAATACTCCTCTGCAAATAAGCATTTCTCTCTGTGTGTGTCTGTACCGAATACATGTATAACAAGTTCTGCAAATGGCAGCGACGATGCGTGCACTCACGAGCCTCATCATTGGTTAGTTAGTAGACCATGATGACAGTCGGCACACATGTGGCCGCACAGCCTCGAAGCACAGATGGAGAAAATTTTGGACAGAGAGGACGAGGAGTTGACGCGGCGTAAGGGAACGTTGGTCACTTGGTTGGGCCACCGTTCTCGCGTTTGCTGGGCCCGGCCCCGCTGCTCGCGCGATCCTGCTAGATCGAGCCAGGCTGTCCCGATGGCCCACGAGAAAGGAGCGGCCCTCCGTTTCTACCGTGTCGTCTTTCTGGACGCGCGCCCCTTCCTCTCGCAGCTTCTCTCCATCCTCTCGCAAGTTCCTTTCTCCATTCCCTTGATTGGCGTGCGAAAATAGATTAAGAGAAAGTAAGCCGGGCTTTTTACGGTGTTAAGGTTACGACGAGGCTGTCTTCAGGGTGATGACGCGTCACTCGAGCCGGTTGCCTTTTTAACCAATAGCTGATCTCGATCTAGGATAAAGTGGATGTGGATCAGGGTGTACTGCGTGTCTCAAAAGGGGAGAGCAAACAAGGAGGAGGGGATGGAAAAGGTAAGTAAAATGAAATGTGCAGCGTGGGGATGGCGACGCCTGTCAGTTTTAACCTGGATGTCTGTCGTTTTTCAAGATTGCAGTCATCGTCTCTTTTTGCAGATTATTATGGTGGGTAAACCAGCATACATCTTGATGATAAATTTGTATGTGTCACCCAAAAATATGCACCGAAGTAGTATAATTGTTGTAACTCTGGTACTCTCTACATTTCAATTTATTTGCATTTCTGACTCTAAGCAAGGGAATTGAGGTGAAAAGCATGAAGAGAACATAAAACAATGATCGGTGAAAGAGGAGATAGATAAGGATAGACATGCATTAGAAAATGTGAATAGAAAGAGAGGCGCATTGGCAAATGAGAACTTTAATTATTTTACAAAAAGTGCTAGAAATGCAAAGAAATTTAAACGGAGGGAGTACAACATAGATGTTAGGGCGTTATAGGGCAAAGGTCTCCCGAGAATCCTTATGTGAGATCAATCTCAGTTTTGAATTCTAGGCATGCACTACATTATCTTCAAGCTATGAACCATCTCTCTCCGCTTATCGAAACGTAATCACTCGCAAAATAATCTCTGCTTGCCAATCCAAACCTTGGGATCGCATATTTTCTCAACTAACACTGTTATGGTAATAATTGAAGTGTGAAATCTAGAGGAGAAACCAAGCATCCTCGTAATGTAGTGGGGCATATGCCCCTTGTACCTTTTTCAAACATAAAATTATGCAGAATATGAATCGTTCTACCGTGTCGTCTTTCTGGACGCGCGCCCCTTCCTCTCGCAGCTTCTCTCCATCCTCTCGCAAGTTCCTTTCTCCATTCCCTTGATTGGTGTGAAAAAATAGATTAAGAAAAGGTAAGCCGGGCTTTTTACGGTGTTAAGGTTACGACGAGGCTGTCTGCAGGGTTCACATGCTTGTTAAGGTTCAGGGTGATGACGCGCCCCTTGAGCCGGTTGCCTTTTTAACCATTAGCTGATCTCGATCTAGGATAAAGTGGATGTGGATCAGGGGGTACTGCGTGTCTCAAAAGGGAAGAGCAAACAAGGAGGAGGGGTTGGAAAAGGTAAGCAAGAATGAAATGTGCCGCGTGGGCATGGCGACGCCTGTCAGTTTTTAACCAGGATGTCTGTCGTTTTTCAAGATGGCAGCGATCGTCTCTTCCTGCAGGTTATTTGAGTGGCTCCACCAGCGTACATCTTATCGATAAATTTATGGGTCACCCAAAAATATGCACTGAAATACTAGTATAACTGTTGTAATCCTGGTACTCTTTACGTTTCAATTTATATAAATTTCTAACTCTAAGCAAGGAAGTTAAGGTGAAAAGCACGATAAACACATAAAACGATGATGGCTGATTAAAAAGTGCGAATAGAAACAGAGACGCATTGAAAAATGAGAACTCTAAGTATTTTGCCAAAAAAAAAATGTTAGAAATGCAAAGAAATTGAAACAGAGGGAGCAGTATACAACCGAGATGCAAGTGCAACATATATGTAAGCTCAAGATCAGTTTTGAATTCTAGCCATGCACTACATTATCTTCAAGTAACAAAGATAGAAAATGCCTCTATAGAAATTGAACATAATCACTCGCAATGCTTGCCAATCTAAACTTGGGCTGGCATATTTTCTCAACTACCATTGTTATGGTAATAATTCAAGTGTGAAATCTAGAGGAGAAACCAAGCATCCTCGTAAGGTAGTGGGGCGTATGCCCCTTGTACCTTTTTCAAACATCAAATTATACAAAATATAGCTCTGACAAAAGAAACAAAAATATGCCACCCAAGAAATTATAAGTAACCAAGGGAACGATAATATAATTGGGGTATCAAATGAGCATAGGCATTGGAAACACAAGAATTTACCGATAATACAGTAATGTAAAGTCCAATCGGTTGTAAGGTCGTGTGAAGAAAATTAAGAAATATTTTTAGGCTCCTGGATCCCAGTTTGTTTTGCAAAACGGCTTTTCTAGGTTGTAAGGTCATAGAACTTCTATTTTGCACCGTTTAGTGGGGTTTCATCCTGAAGCTAGAGCTGGAGCTGGTTTCGGAGCCCTAACAAACAAGATTAGAGTAAAACTTCAATTAGCAGTTTGACATGTATTTGACCAAATGGGATTGATATCCCAGGCATGCATGTAAGTGGAAACTTTGACATTGGATAAAAGTTTGCTTAAATTTTGTAAAAATCCCTAAATTTTTTTGTGTGCGTTTGACTATCCGATCAACCAAACAGACTTTCCATGGAAGAGTGATGCATATAGGAGCATACCAGTAGTATTAAGGTTTTTCTCTTCCCGTAGAACTGCAGATGGTGTGGATTGGCTGACAGGGTTCACATGCACATTAAGATTGATGATTCATCATTTGAACTGATTAAGGTTCCTTTTCCTCTCTTTTTTATCCGTTGATCTCTGTCGATGGATAAAGCAGATCACAGTGTACTGCCTGTCTCAAAAGGGAAGAGCAATGGGAGATCGAAAAGGAGAGGTGAAACGTGTGTGCGTGGGGATGGCGACGCTTGTCAACTTGCGATCGATCCTCTGCCACCTTCCAAGATCGCAATCATCGACCATCCGTTCCTGCAGATAGTTGCAGTGGGTGTACGAGCACCTCGCAATGGGGTCGGTTGCCTGTCGGGCTGTAACTTTTTCCAGGTTATTACTGCGCGTTGTCTGTTGCTGGAAATGGCCACAGCGTGACACAGAGTAAGTACTCTCCTGTGCCCATTATTAGATGGAAAAATGACTGTTGGGAGAGCATGATCCTAAGTTGAGAAGAATGTCTGTAAGCTCAGGCTTATGCTTTGCTTCGAAGAGTTTTTTTTTTTTTGGTCGTTCTGATGCGATGGATACTCATGACGCGAGAATAAAGAACTTTTTTACAACTGCCGTAACAAGCATTTCGAGAAAACAGAGCAGCGATCACGCACATGAGTGATACTATACAGCTGGTGGAACATCTGGAAAGAACGAAATCGAAGAGTGTTTCAAGGAAAAGACGAAGAATGAGAGCAGAGGTGGCATTCAGAGCGAAGGAGGAAATAAACCAATACAATCTCGCAAGAAGAAACCTATTGCTAGCTGCAGCAGAACAAGAGCAGTGGAACAATGTGGATGTTGCTGAAATTTTTAGTAGTACAGCCTAGCTCCAAGGGAATAATGCTTGTTACTTAGTCTGTTCTCGCCTGTTTCTCATTTGTTCCTTTAGTTCTGCTTAGCACTCTGTTCGGGCAGCATAAGCTACCGGTTCCTGGGACCTCTTTTTTTGTACTCTGGTTTTTCTCCTTCTATAATGAAATGGCAGAACACCTACCGATTTGCCCGTCAAAAAAAAGAAAACAGAGCAGCGAGATTGCTTCGATCGTTTTAAAGCAGAGGAGGAACGGGGAAAAGATACAGGATGTGGCGCGCGTGCTTCACGCTGGGTCTACTGCTGAAAATGGCAAAAAAGATGACGAAGATCAGTGGTACAAAGTAGTATATTGTCCTGTATGGACTCCAGGGAAAAGAACCATCACGAGAGCTTCAACCAGAGACGTCCCTGTGGTGAAGAGATTTTGGCCCTCCGGTCTGATGCGATCCCTCGTGCCGCGAATCCAATCATCCACATTCCACAACTTGGCAGCGACGACTGGTTTCGGCTGAGAAAGCAAAGGAAGCCCATTTGAGCGTTTCCTTTCACGCTGGGCTTGTTTCACTGAGGCAACTGGGAAGCCCAGCCTAGTAAGGCCTTGTCCGGTTGGGTCAAAACAGGCCCGGAGCAAGCTTCTATCGGTCGGATTTGTCTGGCCTGGCTTCAAATCGGAAGTCGGCCGGATTTCCCATTCGGTTAGATGCAGCCTGTTTTAAAGTCGGGCCCATCCCGACCGGATTTGCCACTTCAAAGCCTGGAAGCGAGCCCCTTCAGATCCATTCCGGCCCGTTTAAGTGAACCAACAGGCTCCTTTTATTTCTGGTCTGTCACGGAAATGGGCCTGATTGCAGCCTGAGCTAACCGAACAAGGCCTAAAGGGTTTTATTCCCCACGGCCCCACTTATCAACATGAAAAAGCCTATGGTCATTCGTAAAGATGGCCCGCCCATAGTTAGTTCCAGACTGCAGCCCATTCTTGTGCATGCCGTGTGAGGAGTTTTCGAAGTGTTTTTTTACGTAGGCCTACTAGGCGGAAGCCTATGTGATATATGATCCGCCCTTGTCGGCCTTCACACACACCCAGCCTAGCAGCACATTGGCATCCGCTCAACTAACATGAAACGTCGCGCCATCTCTCTCTCTCTCTCTCTCAAAAAGAAAGAAAGAAAGAAAGAAAGAAATATCAGAGCATTTTCTCCGTTCATTGGCTAAAAAAAAAAACTGCTCAGCTAACTTGCAACACGGAATACGAAATGAACATTGTCGAAAGAAACAATGAGGCGGAAAGCCGCGCACCCTTTCGGTCTTGAAAAAAAAGAGAGAATAGAACGGATCCGAGCAAACCGATTGCAATCAATTGCTAGTAGCTTGGAGCAAGTTGAGAATCATGTGTGAGTTTAGGCACCGACAAATATGTTTTTTTTTTCAAAACACAAATATGCTTGTTGAATTGAATGTTTAGGCACCTTTTTTTTCGAGAACACGCTTTGCGCATATTTCATTAAGCGGGAGGAGAGAGTTTCTTGTTTACAATTGGTTTGTTTTTCCCGGGATAAGGTATCCCCGGAAAAAGAGACCAATCAAGCTACCAGAAAAAAAAAACTAGAAGACCCTCTTTAGCTAACAAACATTGTCGCACACGACCTTCTACCTAGATCTAACAATGTGTTATCCATCTGTAACACAATAGTGTGACGTTCCTTTGTTTCCCGCCATATACTAAAGTTTGGTCTCGTCGAGTGTAGCGTTGATGAATCTTTGCGGCGACCAATTCTCATTTTTGAAAACACGCCTGTTCATTTCTTTCCATAGCTGCCACACAATCAGAACGACCATTGAATCAAAACCTTTTCGTAAAGCTTTTGTTATCTTTTTCCTACTTCGCAGCCACCAATCCGCAAGTTCATCGTCAGTAGTTGGTGTCAGTGCCTGATTTCCTGTCCGTCGAAGGATTTTGAACCAGCATTCTCTGCCAAACACACAACCTAATAGAAGATGGTCAATTTCCTCCGCTACTTGATCACAGAACGCGCATGGACCGTGATTTGGTAGGTTGTGACGCTGCAGCCGAGTAGAGGTCCAGCACCGCTTGTACAGCGCTAGCCAGAAGAAGAAACGACACTGGTTTGGTGCTCTTGTCTTCCAGAGCTCCTTGCCGCCCGGCATATACTGCTGGCCATGGAAGAATGCTGCGTAGGTTGATGCTGCCGAGAATTGCCCATCACTGCTCCATTTCCATCTGAATCTATCACTTTCGTCCTGGTTTAGCTGAATTGTTTCCATTATGTCCCAGATGTTAAGGTAGTCAATCAACACTTCTACAGACAGTCGACCCAGAATATCTCGCACCCATCGTCGGTCGGATAGTGCATCACTGACTGTCCTGTTCTTGATGCAACTCAGCGGTATTGCTTCATAAAGGTTTGGCGCCAGGTTTTTGATCGATGTACCATGGATCCAGTTGTCTGTGCAGAACACTGTGGAGGTTCCTGAGCCAACATCCACCAGCAGTGACGCATTGAACTCGGCGACCACGTTCTTCTCTTCGACCGCTAGTAGTTGCGACCATGTTCGGGTTGTGTCTGTGCGTTTAAACCATAGCAGCGCATTCTCAGTGCGTAGCCAAACAGTCTTAAATCCAGGAGGCCAAGTCCGCCTCTTTCTTTTGGCTGGATTACCCTTGGCCAAGCGACCAAACAATGCCCACCTGAAACCGCTTCAGACCCTCGCCACAGAAAAGCCCTCGTTATCTTTTCTATTGCCTTGATTGCCCAAGGCGGTAGAAACATAGCGATGGAGATATGAATTGGATGGCATTTAGCGTAGTCTTCGCCAGCATTGATCTTCCTCTAGCGTTCATCAACCCCGACTTCCATGTCGGTAGCTTGTCCGCGACCGCATCAATCACTGGTTGGATATCCGCTCTACTTAGTTTTTTCGTTGACAGGGGGAGACCAAGGTATTTGCATGGGAATGTAAAAAGTAGGCATGGAAAGTGACGCATTGCCTCTTGAATTTGATCATCCGAGCACCGGATCGGAGATATGTGGCACTTGTTTATGTTTGTCATCAGTCCCGTTGCCCCGTCAAAACAGTCTAGGATCCCTTTGATCAGTTTGAGGTCCTGCTCGACCGGCTTGAGGAACACGACCATGTCGTCGGCATATAAC